>JAAMPI010000364.1:0-41443 GCA_013054445.1 Cudoniella acicularis
CAAAAAAGTGTGTGTGTGTGTCAGCGTAGAGTAGTTGAACTTAAATATGTTTATTATTCGATGTTCATTCTTTTAGTTCTCTTTTTGTGTCTGGCTGCAAGTTCGTTTGTCTCGTCGCGTGTCTTTGCTTTCTCCTTGCGAGCACCTAGACGGAACGAAAGAAGATAGGTAGGGGTAGGTGTTGATGGCAGCAAGTAAATCCTTTTTTTCTCTCTCCTTGAATCTTGAACGAGTTGGTGCACATCGCAATTCTGCCCCGCGAGAAGCCGCGTGAAGCTCTATAGTCTTGAAGGGGAGTGAACCCTCGTTTCCCTACTTTTGCTGCATTTCGCAAAAGTTTCCCGCGAGAAGCCACGTGAGCTAATAGGAGTAAAAGGAGAGTGATTTCTCATTTCCCTTCTTTTGTTGCACTTCGCAAAACTTCGCAAAACTTCCCCGCGGGAAGGCACGTGAAGCCACTATAGTCTTAACGCAGAGTGAATCCCTTGTCTATTCAACATATATCCACACACCGTACGCAGGCGCGCTTCATCCCTTACAGAACCTTTCATCGCCTCTATCCTCTTATAAATAACTAAATAAGCCTTTTTGATTAACAATTTACTTTTCCTCTTTTTATATAGGTCTAATACAGTTTTGCAGGTTTCTGTAGATATAAAACTCAATTCACTCTCGAAAAATCTTTTAGAAACTGTTCAGAAACTTTAATTGCACACAAAGGGCCACAGAAAATTTCCGTGTTTAATAACAAACGAATTAAAAAGAAAATTCGATAAGTACACCTACTTTTCTTGGCTTTTCTGCTGGTAGAGGGACATAGCGCGCCAGTCATGAAAAAGAATACTTTAAGAAGTTGATAGTATAAACTTTAAAACACAAAAAGTAAGAAGGAAGATATCCAAAAAGGAGCTGAGATACCGAGAGCGAAAGCGCAAGGTCGGGGAGTTAAAAAGCGATCTATCAAAGTGGCCATGCCGGCCTGTCTTTCAAAATTTGGACACTTGAAAAAAAAAACCACTTAGAAGGAAATGAAGGTTGCGTGAAGAAATACTGTCCGCGCGGTTCCTTTGTTCCGCCCAGATTTGATTGCTGGAATTTTGTTGATTTCGGGTGTATCCTTTTCTTCGTCTGAGTGCTTTATAAAATATAGGAAAGGAAAAGGGTGGGAGGGGTCGGGGGAGGGCGATTGGCTAGCTTGCCGAACTGCATTGTCAAGGGTCAGGTGTCAGGTCTTTCTAGTAGCTTATCAACTTGAACACAATTTTATCCTCAACTGAACAGGCACAATTAGTACAAAGCCCAGGGGCGGTTATATTAACACGTCGCTTTCTCATGAACCAGCTCCCTAAAATCATCTACACTAACCTATCCTAGAGAAGGACAATGTACGCCTGCTTATTCTACTGCCGGCTTTAGACGAGGCTATAGAAATTTATTACTGCCTGATATACACGACCTTGTCTAAGTACGATAACGAAGTTATTGATCATTACATGGCTCTATCATACGTCTGGGGAGATGCTTCGAATCTGAAAACTATACGAGTTAACGACATCGAAGTCAAAATTACCGTCAATCTCCATCATGCCCTACGAGATATTCGAGATCAAACCAGAGAGTTGTTCCTCTGGGCTGACACGATTTGCATCAACCAAAATTATGATGGCGAGAATAATCACCAGGTCGGTATGATGAGCAAAATTTATGTAACGGCTCATCACACGATTATCTACTTGGGAAATTTCGATGCGGGTATTGAGGATATTTCCGATACTTCGAACGCTGTCTCTCGCACTCTGGCGGCGACGAAGATCCTGAGAAGTCCGTGGTTCTCACGCGTTTGGGTCTTTCAAGAATTGGTTCTATCAAAAGATCTTTTCGTTCAGTGCGAAAAGCGGCGTTGGAGATGGAAATGTTTTTATAAATTTGTGGAACAGAATATTCCCCCTGAACAACTGATACAGGGAACCCCATTTCTCAGCCTCGCTGACCCGGAGTGGCAATCACCAAAACTAGAGCTTGTGGGGGGGGGAGGGGTTCTCTCACGTATTCATGCAAAAGTGTATACTTATTCAGCTGAGATGACCGAGGCATTTCGACTCCTAGTTCAAATAAATCAGGCCTTGGAGAAGCACAAAAGATCGCAGCCATCTTCCCTTCTCGAGCTAGTAATATCCAGAAAAGGCCTTGGAGCAAGTGATCCGAGAGATATCATATGGGCGCAACTTGACTTGGCACTGGATGGACAATACATGCCCTTCCAAGCAGACTATAAAAGAATTACTTGTGGAAAGCTTTACAACGATTTTGTGAGACATTAAATCAAGCGTGGATCCCATGGCCGTTTGCAACTCATGCTCAAGCATACGTATAGTACTGAGACGGAGCGCGTTGAAGAACTTGCTTCATGGGTCCCGGATTGGTCCCATCTAACAAGCGGTAACAACGTCGAATGTTTGCACGATTCTGTCCCAGTCACCTTTGGAGACGAAGAGAAGGATCGTCTAGGTTGCGCCCCACGTGTTGATACTCTATATTTAGAGTTGGGGACATTACTCTCCGTACACTTAAGCGAGAACCATGAAAATGCCCTCCTTACTTTTAAAACCCACCAAAATCACAATTCGTATTATTTTAACTTAAAACTTAGAACACGAATCAATTAATAGTAGTTAATCCACGTACTTTAATCACATCCTTGATTTTGCAAGTTAATTGCTCGGTATAGTGTCGGAAATCACTTGGATCTACCTGATCCTAGAGCTTTTAAAGCTCCTTATATATATCCTCCTATTTTATTAATATTTTAGATATAAAAACACTATATTTTATTATACTTAGCTAATTAGTCCTGCTTTTTATGTCCATCGCGAGCCTATAAAGAGTGATAAGCGAAAATAGTACAAACGAAGCCTTGTGTTTACTAAACGCTACCCTTGTGTAACACACCATCAAGGGCTTACCTCTCAGCTTGACCATAGCAACCAACACACCGCAACGTGGGATAATGAGACAGGCCCGGTAACAACCATATCTTCCAATATGCCAAGCTTGAGGGCTTCCGTGCAGTCATCAATCATTCGCGCGGCCCCTGTCGTCGTGGCACTATTGATTCGCTTGGACTGTCCTGCTGCCCTGCCCACGTTTCTGTGTCTCGTGTGTTTGTTTACCTTTCCCCGGAATACCTATTTAAATCCTTTCAGTTAATCGTTCCATGAAAGCTTTTTCCTACTGAAAATAGCTTTTCTCAAATCCCATCCGCCATTCGTTCTGTTTTGCTTCTTGCACAAGCTCTCTCCCTGCCCCCAAAGGTGTTCCACAGCGCAGTACCTTGGGGCGGCAAATTCTGTCAGCGGCGACTCAAAGCAAGCGCAGGAATTTTTCCCTCTCACTGACTTAAGCTTGGCGGCTTATAAAGGTCAAGTCGTCAGTTACATTACCAAACTTCCCTAGAACAGAGAAGAAGCACTTTACAAGGGGTATGTTGACTAGAAGATTCCCTGCGAACAGTGGAAATTTCGCTGACGGTATCCATAGCAGAGCCCATCTCCATCATCTCCACCATCTCCACCTCTAAGCCTCCGTCGTTCCACGTAGCATATGGTGGCCGGACACGACTTGTTCGATATATCGATAGTCGACCGACCAGCAAATTTCACGCTATGGTCCAAGAGAACAACGTTATTGCCCTTATCATCATACTCCATATCTCGGCGGGAATTATTGTAGGAATATTCTGTTGCACGCGAATAAGGATAACCAAAGTGGTGTCGATACCAGGAGGTGAGAGCTCTGAGTCCGAGCTTTATTCGCCACCAAGCCCTGTCCCTCCTGTTCCGCCTCAACCAGATCCACCAGGGCCGCGGCCACCACCGCCTGGACCAGTCCCAGCCCCTGGGGTAAACCAACGCATTTACCCTCGACCAAATGGTCGGGGAGCTAGAGGACAGCGAATATATCCCCGCCGCGGAGGTGGTGGCGTTGGAGGTGATGCTGGACCTGCTGGTAGAGGAGGGCAACGTATATACCCTCGAAATTAAGGGAAAGTAAAGCGGAGAGGCCAGGATAAAAATAGTTTCGTCGGAAAAGGGGTTTGGGTTTTAGCATTTGGAGGTGTATAATGAATATATCTAGAGGACAGGACCAAGAAATAGAGGACTTAGTGAAATACTTCTCCCCGCCTTTCTTGTCCCTACCTCTTAAGAGAGGCGAGGAACAGTGGGTCCTTAGGAGAGGAGAAGGAGAGAGTGGCACTTTTGATACGAGGCAAAGGAGGGAGTATCACAATAAATCGTAGGTGAGGAACGGCGAGGCGCACTCGTGTACAAGAGGGAGTAGGAGCAGGAGGGGAGAAGTAGTTCACTGGAAGGATTTGGCACTGAGCTAAGTGAGCTTACTGAGCAACTACCATGGCTACTTTAAGCTGATCTGAACAATTGCACATTAGTCTTGCAAAACCCTCCAACGACCGTATTAGATAAAAACACCTCCAGCTCAGGTCTAGGAAATGGTGACAGGACTTAGACGAATTCCGCCTCAATAGCTTCCTCGTCGTATGTCTTACCCGCGTGGACCAGCTTAAAACTCAAACTCGCCGAATTCAAAACCATCTCAATGTCAAAATCTCCACCGTAATACTCACGATCGTCATCACCACGTTCTCGTTTCAATTTCTCTGTGGGGATGCAATCAAGATTTGCCTTCAGCTTGACAAGCTCTTCGACACCTACGATTCTGTCAGTATACCTTCGAAAGAGGTCACTGTCTATCGAGCAGACTTCTACCTTCGGTTTTGTAGAGCGGTGGACCGTTATTCGCTGGGTCTTCGTACACAAACACGTCAATTAGCATTGGCTCAAAAGGGCCCTCATCAACGGCCTTGCGCGCAAAATATTGGAGAGGAATTGCTTGCGATTCCTTGACTGTAGCTCCCTGGGTGTATGGGTTAGATAATGTAAAATTTCAGAGTTGAAGTGCAAAACCTTTTCAATGACCCATTGTATGACCTCGATACGATATTCTCCAGTAAATTCTTCGATTTCCCTGATCAACTGATTAGCTGCAGCACCCTCGACGGTCTCAGGGAATAACTACTTTCTCTGTTCGTCGTGTCCTTTCTCGCGGTCGAACGGCACCCAAGTCAGAATCCCGTAGTGCCTGCGAGCAATTCTGCTATCAAGCCGAGTGTACGGAAGACTTTTGTTCCCCTTTGAAAGGCCTCTGATTAAGGCACCTCTGACGATAGACGTATTGCTGGATAAAAATTAGTCGCTCACAATATCCCCAAAGACATAAAGCTCTGCAAATATTCCAAACGTACCTATTCTCGATATGAAGAACAGCTGTCTCTATGCCAACTTCGTCCTGCAAGCTTGAACAGACGTAACCGTTCCTCCCAAAGCCACCAGCTAGCAGAACTGCTTTCACCTTCGTTTTGGTAGCTTGTATCTGTGCTTTGACAAGCTTTACGATCTCCTTGATAACAGGATCGAAGATCTTACGCAGATCTCTCCCTGTAATTTCAAGGCGTTCCCTGTTAATACCGAGCCGAGGATTGTTTGGAAGTCTCCTAACTGCGATGAAGAACGACTTGTTTTCCGCACCGGTGAATTGTCTCTTGATTCTTCCTTCAAATTCCTTCATTGCATAGTCCTTCAAACCTTGATCAAAAGCAGGGAGGTCCTTAAATTTGGCATCAAGATACTCTGCAAAGATCCGGTTGAGAAAGCTGCTTCCGCACAGGCTACCTGATCCTGGTGCAGCTTCCTTGACTGCCCAACGAATTAGTATGTGTTTCCCCTGAATGCTTTAAGAGCCATAGGGCAGAGTTCTTCACGTAAGACAAGTCCCAAGAGGTAAACAGCCGAGCTCTTGAGACAGCTCTTAGGCTCTCGGCTCTTATTGAAAAAAATAGCAATTTGGTACGGGAATAAACCTTACTGTGTGGAGCTGGCGTCAAGGACTTCACTGTGTAGGAGATAAGGTCAACAGTACTGCCCAATGCCATGTGTTGTCAGCTTCCAAGGTCGGACGTGCAAAATATACCTCAAAATGAATTAGTACTTACCCACCCCCTGCATCACAGAGAACAAAGGTATCATTGACATTGAGGTCAATGTTTTTCATGCTATCCAAGGCGTATATACCGGCAGCTTCAGGCTCTGCGAAGATCTGGATCTTGTTCTTGCGTCCCATGCCAGCCTTCTCAGCACAAGCTCGAGTCATATCCTTCGACTTCTCTGGCCAGACAGCTGGTACGGTGATGATGTACTCCTTCGGAGTAGAGCTCCAGATTGGTGCTCGATAAAGCCTTTGTAAATGTCGGTCGAAGTTCTCTCGTATAGACGTGAGGTAGTCGACAACCATTTTCTCGCATTCGACTTCAGAGACTTGAGGCGTCTTAGGAGGATATCTCTTGACGAGATCCGATTCCCCGAGATTAGGATACAAACCTAACTTGAACCATTCATACCTGGTTCCGCCCTCATCATCGTCCATGTCTACTTGGAAGCCCCATTGATAAGGACCCAATCCCGGTACTGAGCCATCAGGGTATTTCAGAATACTGCAAACGCTTACTATTAGACAGTGGTCGATCTAGCAGCTGAGAGTACAGGAGCGTGTTGCACTTACGTCGGAGCTTTCTCTCCTCCTTCTACTCCCTCACCCCACCACTGGATAATCTCTTGTTTCTGATGCTATACAAATGGGCTTCAATGCACTATAATTGTCACTTCTCCTTGTACTAACCTGTTTGGTTTGCACATATGCAACGCCGGAGAACGTTGTTCCTATGTGCTTCGTCTTAGAAAAAACTTCGACTAGCTACAAAGGAGAGACTTCCGCAGTCAGCTTACATACCGAAATCCACCGCGACAAGTAATTTCATGCTTTCCTTGTTCCCACCGGAAGTTGACACCTGGGTGCGTTGGTTCCCTGCCATCCCGGTTGCTGCTTTGAAGAGTTGATTCAAATGCTATCCGCAAGGTGAAACTTCCTGGGGAAGAAGACAAACAGATTGCAGCCTTCTCATGTGCATTTATCAAGTAATCTCTCAGAAGCGTAAGCACATACCACACCACCTAGTGCCCCTCACATGCGGCTGCATCCCAGCCTGCAGAGCTAATTTGCTCCACCGCGCGGTGCAGTGGTGCACGCTCCAGATTCAAAAACGTGCAGGGAATCTCAGCTATCCCCTCCGCCGCTGCCGGGGTAAAATCTACCTTTCGCAGAATGGATAAGGAGCTCGGAATACCTGAAGAGAGGCTCTTGATTGGCCAGAATTTGGTTGGCAATTCTGGCAACAGCGCAGGGGATAATGCTGCATGCAGGAGCGCCCGAGAGGAGTATGGGCAGAATATCTAACGTGATTGCCAGACTCAGTGAATAAGGAGATCACTCGGCCACGTCAGCCTCGCCCCATGTGAGGTCGTACAAGAACGCCTCTTCTCTTCAGGTGCAGAAATTTTCACATATTCTTGGAGCTCTTTCCCGCTTTTCCCCCAAGGGTGAGACTCTACATGTTATCAGGCTTGCCTTCTTCAGCCTCATCTGGTTTGGAATTTTGCAGTCGTGTTCTTGTTCCCAATACCGAGTAGGTGATGCTCTGGTTCACAAAAGTCTGATATTGTGCAGCCCCCAATGAATAGTCCTCCCAGTCCCTGGGCTCTGTCCTATGACTTGCTGACTCTTTCCACGACCAGAACTCGTAAAACAGGCAAAGTAGACCATAGCAGCCAGCGTCACAACTCCGACATGGAGATGGCGGATTCATCCCAACCGAGGGGTTCGCTTGACCCTTGGGAATTAAAGAAGGAAAATGATAAGCTGCGGGAAGCCTTAGATGAGTGCAAATCTCAGTTGATAGAACTGCTCCGAGAAGACGAACAAGTCTCCGACGCAACAATTCATAGCGAATATGAGCGAATCTGCAAAGAAATCGAAGGCTGGGTCGATGACGTCCTTCCTGAAGAGACTAAGAATTTCAAAGACGTATTCGGCAAAATGATGAAGGAGGAAAGGGAAAAGGGAAACTTGGCGGGCCTGAAACTCTACACCCCACTTCCAGGTCAGCGATTTTATGAGATGGACCAATGGAGCTGGGATCGGATAGATTGGTTGCGCAATCAAAGCTATGCCAACTGTGCCATTATATCACTTGTAATCTGGACCTTCCTAGAGAGCAAAATCTTTGACGAGGATTACCCCATTGGGACTTTGAAAAGGCTCCCCAAGAATGACACGAAACACCCAGAATCTTACCAGGGTCATACATCGCTCCTGAGTGGTATCATAAAAGTTATGATTAATAAGAAAGAACAGGATCAAGGTTCGTGCTCTCTCCTAATTCCAAATGCTCGATCATAACGTTCCGGGTCTGATTAAAATATAAAATTTTAGATGCATGGCAGAGAGTCAACAAGTGGCGATCCGAAACTTTGACGGCCATGGTTGCGACTCGACATTTCAAACTCCGTCAAGTGAGGTATTCGCAGAAGCTCTTTGACAAACTCATGGCTCGGTTGAAAGACTGGATCAGTCCGGGCACGCTATCCAGCCACGAGAACGTCCTCCGAGAGGAAATCTTCGACCGAGCTATCAAGTTGCATGAGCTCATCAGATGTTCCAAGAGAGAATATGAACTAGACACAAGCCTGACTGTACTCCAACAGAGCACGCTCATGAAAAATCCAAAACAATGGACGCTGAAGGATATCAAGACTTGGCGCCCAATGAATGCCGACGCAAACACTATACCATATCAGTTGCTCTTCCCTGGCCTTTATCGCATGGGTGACAGCGAGGAACCTCACGAATTGGAGCTGGTCAAACCCGTCGTCATTGTCTACGGGGATGAGGTGCAACACAGTGCAACTCAAACATTTTCCCCAGCTCATGAGTCACGTCACACGGAAGTCCAGCCATCCTCCGCTACTAAAAAGCTATCTTCGATACCCTCAGCTTCTTCTGTCAGTAGCTCCCAGTCTGAAAACTCAAAAAGCAGGCTTGGATTCCTTTCAGGCTTCAAATTGAAGCCTCTCGAGCAACTTCGGAAGGCCTCACCCGCGGGAGCACGCCCAATTCCTTCTCATGATGAGGCTACTCTGCCGGCAGCTCAGGGACACAAGGAAAGCGGCTCTGGACAATATTCTCCCTCAAAGGCTATGTCGGACAGACCTCGGTACTTGGGGCATAGGGAAAAAAGACGTGGACCAGTTTCTGATGGCGATACCACACCCAAGGTGTCAAAAACTAAATTTCAAGCTGAAGAATCTCTATCATCCTTTGATGAGGAAGACAGGTCAAGTGAGAGTTCCATATCTATAGATGCCGAGGATTCAAGCAACGAGGGCCTCAAATCTCCATCGGGTTATAAACCAACTCACTCATCATGGAAGATCCAGAAGTCGTCCGTACCCCATGACCGAGGGTTGCGGTAAGAGTGACGCCGATACTAGATAGGTTGAATGGCTCGTGATATGCCATCTGACAATGTATATACATCCAACTTTAGGAAAAAGTTCAGACTAATTTTGAGATAGGATTTGAATACAGTCTTCAAGATGTAGCTTTTTCTAAGCAGGTCTGAAGATGTCATCACGTGATTCCTAGCGATATGTCTACGCCCCTCACCCAGCCCAGAATCCCCTTAACTTTCACCTCCACCCACTTTCTTAAATGTTCCACTTCTTCTCCCCCTTTTTTGTCCCCAGTTCTGCTAAGTCATTGCTGTGAAGTTTGGCTACGACATCGGCGACCACACCGAACACGATCTTTATGTGTAGTCCTGGGCTGAAACTCGCTTGTGAGAGAAGATCCATCATATCCACCACATGTGTAAAATTGATCGAATAAATGTAGTTTGTATCAAGCTCTTGCTCGTATAACCAAATATCGAGCTTTCGAATCCTTCCAAGATCTTGTGAGAAAGTCCCAAGTGACAATCTGGTGGAAGCCCATGGTAATGTAATATCGAAACGCAGTAGTCTCAAATTTCGGATAGACATTTCTTCTTCCATCCCATGTCCAATGTGATACACTATTCAAGGGTTCCTTGTTTTTTGGTAATCGTTCCTTGATGATCGTGTAATATTTGAGGCCTTCTTCGCGAGCTTTTCTACTGACCATCAGAATAGGCGGGCAATATTTGTTCCATGAAGTGTCTTGTGGAATGGTGAATGGACCTTTACGTTTTGGGTACCGTACGCATTCTAGTGATAATGCATTGAGACGGAGATGTCGATTATCGGAGTTGTATATTAGCAATTATATTTTGCAACGGATCCCCGCAGGGAGGTCCATAAATTTGTGAAATGTTGTATTAACTGCAGTTTCCGTCCTATATTCCATGGCTACCGCTTCGCGAGGGTGGATGGCAGCAAATTTCGTCTGCATGAGACTGTGGTGATCAAAGGAGCTTGAGAAATGAGTAAGATGGGAGAGTTGTTTAAATTACCTAAATAATTTCTTAGTTTTTAGGATTTGGAACAGAGATAGAAGGAACCTCGATTTCTTTTGCTCTTAAAATGCAGCTTGGGCGGGCTAAATGGTTCTAGTGTCGGGGGGTACCATGGATCGAGAAATTCGCCCGTTTAAACAGGGATCGCGAGTAAGCTAGAAAAAGTATATCTCCTTGGATTTTAATTGAAGTCTTGTCTTTTCCGTAGATGATTTACTCGGCCCTGTATTTTCTGAGGGCCGGAACCAAATTGTAGAGACCTAGCTAGAGTAGTTCACAGTAGTAGAGTAACTCATAATTATTGTCGGGAGCAGTCTATTTTCAACTAAGATAACGCGTTTTCTAACTTTCCGCTGAATAAAGCTGAATCATTTCACTCATGTGGTAGATTTTCAGTGGGAGCCGGCTCTCAGCAAAAGCCGGGGCCGACTAGGCCCCATCAAGAGCTCCGGACGATATTCGAACACAATTGGTCCGTAGCAACACGATTAAAAATAGTTGCGAATCCTTAAATTTAATATATCAAGATCATAATGTGAGACTGAATGCATGGAAATTAATCCTCTTTAAAACAATTGCCCTTTTTCGGAAAGCGAATTCTGTTAAATTTTCGAGTGTATCAGATAGCTGGTGAGCTAAAAGTGCTGAGCACTGGATAAAATAGTGAGGAGCAACAACCTTGTAATTTCATAGCTGGTGATTTTTTGACACCAGCGAAATATAAGTGCAGCAGTTTTGACCAACAAATTGTATAAGTTAAGGCTCATAATTTATTTTTCCTAATCCTCTAAAACACCCCACCTCTTCGACAATCTGGTTATCTCATTTCCATCACCCCAATGTTAAATCCTTTTACTTCTAAAAAGCCAAGCAAGAACCTGAGATCTGAGCCTGGGGTGGTCCAACATCCACGGTTTGGGCTCCCACCACGACGGTATGGCTTCCATCAATGCCGACAAAGGAGCAACTGGCGCCACCAAGGGAGCTGATTTGAGAAACGCTCAAGGGATTTGCTTCTTTGTATTAGCTCATATATTTTATACGTCATACAAGTTAACTTACTGATGCCAAAGACTGAGCCGTCTGTTGGAACGGACAAGGTGAATGATGCATCATCAGGAGGCGCGCCTTCGAAGGTAATCTGTGCTTGGAACTGACGTTTCTCAACCATGGGAGCTGCCTGAGCAAGGCCTATGAGGGCTGTGACGAGAGCGGTGATGGCGGAGGTCTTCATCTTGATGTTCGTTCGAATTTTGAAAAGATTTGCACAAATTGGTTGTTGTATTGGAATTTGATGGTGAGTACTGTGAGCGTGTGAAGTTGTTGATGACGGCTCTCATGGAAGACGAGCTCAATCTTTTATATCCATTTTTAGTGGCAAACTCGGCCGAATATATTTGCTTCTCATCGCCTACGTTCCAAAGCGTGTAGGATGATGGTAACTATGTCATGGTTCGGTTCAAGCCTCGTATGGAAGCTCTATACGAGACTTATTTTTTTGCGGTTCTGAGGCAATCACTTGCAAATTCTTGAGGTTACACCAAATTCCTCGGCGTTCCCGCTTTAGCAATCATCTTTAACTTCACCAAGCCGGAATCTTGCAGCCTAACGGTCCTAACCACCCGCTTCCCTATTTCCCAAATTATTCAGTGCCGAATCATGAAATACGAGGGGCAAATCCCCATTTGCAGAACCTTCGGCCTTACTTTTCACCGCCTTTTCCCGGCTGTGAAGTTCCTCGATGGTGATTGACGTCCGATATATTTGCCAAGCACGTGATTAGTAAACAATTCCTCGTATCCGGGTATCAGCTTAGTCGAGAGAATTGCCGATCTTCGAGTTTACGAATACCGTGAGGCTTATTTAAGCTTACTTGCTTGCGTCATTGACCCCATGATGTGGTATTGCATTGCGGGTGGCAAGTACAAAATCTGGGGAAGGTACGAAAGGGAGTTCGCTTACTAAGTTTGGAAGTGGCGGAAAGGGGCAAGATCCGGCCGGGGAACCGCATCGGATTTTTGAGGTTCATATCATTGCATCGTAGCATTAGTGACGCCTTATGTAAACTCTAGTCTAGGTCCAAGTTATTTATGACCATACTTCTAGCTTCCTTTCTTGCCGACTTTCTACTCGAATGCCTTTCATTTTTGAGGTTGCAATTGAAATTTAGAAGTAATGCAATTCTCATAAATATTTTTCTTTATAGTAAATACAAGTGATTTCCTGCAGCTTTGCGGAGTCAACAAGGAGTCTTGAGCTCTACGGCTTCCTCGCAGTGGCCATGACAGCAACTCTTTCCGTTGTGAACGATTTTCCTTCCCCATACTTGGCATTGATTGTCGTTGTAACGACGTTTCTGATCAAAGGCCGATATTTCTGCCTCTGATCTTCAGTCCAATATTTGTCAGTGACCATTTCGATGAATGCTTCATAGATGTCTGCGAAGTCCTCAGCGTCGTGCATAGGCATATGCAAAGAGAAAAGTTTTACTTCAACATCCACAAAGCCATTAGCAGTTAGCATGCGCTTCACATAGGAAGGAATGTGCCATGGCCCGGTTGGTTATGCTATTATGAGCTCATCTGAGGTCTCTAGCCATGGTAGAGTGCTGTCCATTGCATTGATTGCGTGTTTGACATCCGCATTCCATGCTTCATAAAACCAGGTTGAGATGGAGAAAGTTCCCCCAGATTTGCACATACGGAAACACACTCTAAAATTGGCATCAGCATGTGGCTTAGTTGAGAATGAGATCCCTTACCGTTTACTGCAGCAATTGGATCAGGAATAAGTATGAGAGCCGATGAGATAATGACATGATCAAATTCTTCACTAGGAAGTCCGGTTCTCCGCATTCAATTAGTTTTGATGCCCCAATAAAGATTTAGGGTTTTCACCTACCATTGCGTTGACTCGCACAGCCTTTGCATTTTCCCACCCGTTCTCCTTAATTCTTCTGTTGACATGTGCAAGCTGACCTTCTGAGAGGTCACCACAAATGAGGTCCACCTTATCCCTAGCCCCTTCTTCTTGGGAGATTTGTTGAAGGTGCGAAGAGGTCACGCCAGTTCCGCAGCAGCGATCTAGAACTTTGATAGGCTTCGAGATCTTGAAAAGACTAGTTTAGTGAAGAAGTGGAGTAGCAAAGGGACCAGTAATGCGTTCAACTCGGGAATACATGTTCCCAACCTCGGGGTTGAGCCAGAGTTCTCCTGAGAATTTCGTCTCCTCTATAAAGCGTTTCTTAGTAGAGGAGATCGTTATGGCGGTTGAGGCAGACATTTTAATGAACTTTTGAAGTGACTGAGAAGTTTATTTACTTGTCCAAGGACTTGAGAAGTGGTTTGTAGATTGAAGTAAGTTCAATTTTGGGCTTGAGAACTTCTTTTATAGACACGAGGGAGCAGTGAACAGGAAAGACTTTGTCTCCTCCATTTTTTGTGTGAGACAGCACTGAAAAGTTCAAAAACACTCGGCGCAGTCAAGAACCTTGGCCAGTAAGAGCAATCCGTATACACATTGCATATATCGCGGAGGAATTGATCTGCCGTTGGGCTTCGTGTGATACAAAATTATAACCAATTGGAATGCGTAAAAGGCCAAAGTTGAAGCTTCACTTCTACTGTACATGCTGTAATCTGTCGCTGAGGAATTTTACTAGACCAAGGATAAGCTAAAAAGCTAAACAAAATCTGTATTGGAATATCTAGAAAAAGCTCTAGTTCAAACTTTAAGTTCATATTCGTAGCCAAACATTTTGAGTAAGTACTGCCGATATATCAAAATATCATATAAAATAATTGGCAAAGAAAGCCAATGCAAGGCTTAGCATTATGTATTTCTCTTTCAAGAAATATTTAGTTACACATGAACTAGCGATGCGAGTAACTTACCACCAGGGCTTACTGAGGAAGTTAGTCTCGCAAGCTAGAACAATTCGTGTTTCAACGATACTTCTTCCTAAGCATGGAATATTTACCTGTATTTTTAACAGCAACTTCCAATGCACTAAAACCAAATAAAGACCAATTAGAAATGAAATGAAATTATTACCTACTTACTATAATTATATGCAAGAGGAATTTATACTAAATAGGAAGTTTTACGCGATGACACATTGAAACAATTACAGGCAAAGTATTCAAATGCCACTTGAACAGAAATAAATTGAACCCCGGATACCAAAGTATTCTCCCTGCCCCCTCGTATAATAAGGTTGGTTCATTTCGCTTGTAACGATAGTAAGAAAACGCTCTTGATTGAACAATTATACCGGACGCATTTTGCGCGTCACATGATCATACGGAAACACCTTTAAAAGTTGAACATTATAATAGTCTACGGCAAGTTACTTATATGAGGTGGCTCATAATAGCGCCTTCAAACTTTTTATCCGTTTTAAATAGAATAATTATTGTCCGTTGTTTTATTATTTTGAAGTGCTGCTATGCATTTTCGCTTAGACGGTAATATATACCCAAACAAAGATTAGGAAATTCATCGACGAAATTATTGTTTCATCGCACTCTGCACTTAAAACAGTTTCGAGAGCCAAGGCCATTCAGCCTCACACATTACTGCCTTAAATCCTGTCAAACGCCAGCATCCGAGAGCGTGTTGCCCATGTGGGGGTGGAGTACATGCTTGCAGGGGCTCTCCATCCCGCACCGTCCGGCGGATGTCTTCCGAGCGTGTAACCTTCAGATCCAACAGCCACCTATCCTCACAACGTGCCTTTCCATATCAAGCAACATACGAAACATGTGGCTCCTTTGGGATGCTGACACATCCACTCCTTTCTACTCTATAAAAGCAAGTCAGCTCTAGCCAATCCAAGCGAACCCTCCAATAGCAGAAACAAGCCACACTTAGGCCTTACCAGAACACAGTCATCTAAACTGAAACTCTTACTCAAGCCATCGCTGCTGGGGGATCAGATTTGAGACATGCTGTCATCATCTTCGGCCGATAAAGGCGTGACGAGCTCGTCTCGGCGCCCAATGGTAGGCATTCCTCGCTTACCATTTCAGGAGGCCGCGACTGTCAAAATTTTTGACGACTAACTGGATTTGGTGTGAATTGAGTTGCTGGCGTAAGAGCACCGGCGTAATTTTCTGGAATGGCGGTATTTTCAGATAGACAGGCCAGAGTATCACCATGTCAATCAGACCGGAATATTTTGAATGTGAAAAATGTTTCATTATTCATAAGAAGCATGTTTTTTTTTTCCAGCTTCGCAACCCAGCCGAGTTATGTTAATACATAGACAATATATTTACAAAAGAATCTAATTTTTCCCATTGGCCGATATTTTTTTTACCAGCAACCGAAACTATCCTCATAACCCCTTGCCTTGATATTGGAAAGAGCACCCCTCCAATCCACATTTACACCATGACTCCTCAAACCCCAACACTCTTGTACAATTCTAAAAGCATGCGCCAATCGCGGAGTAGAAGACCCAGTTGCAGCCATTGCGTCCTGGTAAAGACCACAAACATTATGGTGATGTTCCGGCCCCGCCAAACAAGCTGCAACCAGAAATGGCCAAACCAACTCTGTAGCCACCATGTAGGGTTCGTTCAAGCCGATGAGACTGTCCATGACGATCCCAACACTTTTTTGAATTTCCGGAGATTCGATAAATGATCCTTGTGTTACGGCGTGGAAATAAATCAAAATCGAATGTAGAAATATATTTCGCCGTTTGGTTCTTCTGCGATGAAGCGGCATTGAAAGAAACGGGTTCAACGGCACCAGCTTGGTACTCGAGATTCGAAAGAACGACTTTTTCGTGGTGTTTTAGTTCTTCCATGTCTGCGGCGCTGTCTCTGCTCAGCATGTTTTTGACTTGTGCTAGTCTTGTGACGCTTTCGATGCAAGTCAGAACCCAGTTCTCCTCTGGACCGAGTCCAGAGTGCAAAATTTGATCACTTGCGCTCAGCATCCGCGTAATATGACCGCGGAAAGGTGAAATTGTCTCTGTGCTTTCGAAAGTGCGTGTGATGATGTCAATCCATAGGATAGAGCGGATGGAATCTGCAAGTGACGTTAATTCAGCATCCGAAATAATGTCGTAATTTCGAGACTCGCACGCTTCGAGATATTCATCTCGAATGTCGAGAATGGAAGAAATGGCTTTTGATAGTGTAGAGCGCCATTCCGTGGTGTCGGCGCCACTAAGACTATCTTTATGTCTTGCCAAAATCCCAGCAGCTTCCCTAAGTCGCTGCTGTTCACCCCCATATTGTGTTTCTCCTGATTCGATACCATGGGTATGTACCATTAAACCGGCGGGTTCTCTTGGAAGCGCTTGTCGATTATGCCACGAATTCCCGGTTGTGGGGAGGTTGGGTGGGCTTGAAAGTCTGGACTGAGAGGCCCAAAGTAATGAGTGCTCGCTGACTGGCGAAAGGGGAGATTGTCTTTGAAATTTCGTTGTGTTGGCCAAATTCAGCTCGAAATCCTGTGTATTCGCTCCTCTGTTATCAGTGTTGGAGAATGATAGTGGTTGGCTGGTCGTGGCCTGCTTCAAAGAAGCCTGGTTATCGGGAACTGTGGTAGAAATTGCTGGAGATGGCGGGTACGTGGAATTGCTCCATAATTGGTCATATTTCGCAACCCCGACTTCTGCGAAAGAAGATCCCAAAGATTCGGGCTCTGAAGTGAAGTATTGTTGTAGCACGTCGCTTTCGCCGGAAAGAAATGTGAGGTATGGATCTTGGGGTTGGGTATCGTAAAATTGAATTCCATTCTCGCCAATTGGTCCCTCCAGCCAGTTATCTGCAAACTGCGGACAGCTTCTTGGGGGCTCAGGATAGAAGTTATTTAAATTTTGCGACTGAATCCATTGAATTGGAGGTTCAGTGCACCAATTGGGGTTGACTTGTGGGTGGATGGGTACAGGTTCCAGCGCTGCGGGACCCAAGGAGGCAGCACGGCTTACTGACGAAGAATAACAATCATCCTGGAGGTTGAAAAGCTTTCTATTGTTTGCCAGATATTCAGGAGGTATCGACATGCTTCTCCGCTTTGGTGACGACTTCTCTCGCGATTGGACTAATTTCATCATCCTCTTCATTCGAGTCACTGATGCAACAGTGGCTTTGATTTCCTGATGGACAGCCTCTTGACGAGCACCGCCGTCCATCCATCGGGGTTTGACTGCAGCAAAACCGGCACATTGCAGGCCCCTTTCACGACATACGATGCACTCGGGACCGGTCTCGTCACACCTGCAAAATGAATTAATATGATTCCCAAGTTGCGAGTTGGGGAAATTACTTCTTTCTGCGCAACCGGCAAGTCCAGCATCCATGAGCGCTTCGCGACCTAGATCCTTCCTTTGAAGAGCCTCGCACTGGCTTTCGAGGCTGGCTGTTGCTTTCAACCTGACCCTGAGGCTTCGTAGAGTTCACAGACATGGTGAAGATTTTGGGAGGAAGAGAGTCTGATGTGAGAACTGGCGATTGTTCTCTGACCATTCCGGTAGCACGAAAGGTGGGCTAGCCTTCACCTTTCTACTTTCGAGCAAAGTGTTGTCCAATGTTGGTGGAGTGGACATACCTCTGCTATTTCCAGATCAAAAATCAGAGTAATTCCTGACTGTTGAGAATCGAAAGGGGTCCTGTTGCTAATTGAGTACCGAAAGCCAGCAGCACACCAATAGGAATCGAAGCAAAAAAATCGAGTTTAGTTGCTGACGAGATATTTCCACGATTGTGCATTTTCTCCACGTGCTCGATGCAGCTGCGTTTCAACACATAAACGGTTGGCACAGGGGGCGTTGGGTGTCGAGCATTATTCGCGCATCCTCTGCCAAATCAGGTCGCTGCAGATGCACGTCGTAAGACGACTTCTTCTCGAAGGTCTATTCTGGAGGGTCAGGGGTATTTAGTTAAGCTTTGAAGCGCCCAGTATAACCTAAGCGATGGCAGATCGTCCACAAGAGGCCCCCCGAGTAGATCTAAATTTAGCGACACTCGACCAAAGTTCAGGGGGAAGGGGTTTACGTCCACACAGCAAAAGTCGGACAAAACACCGTACATCTTGGATTTTTCGCCAGAATCACGAATAATCACAACTTGACAGGTGCCAGTTTTTTCTGTGCTCCGTGCGACCCGTAAAACACGTGTTGAGCCACCGTTACACCAGCCCTGTTCCAACTGAAAGGAGTCGAAGATGATCTTCGGTTAGTAAGTGATTACCAGTGCATCCACACCACGCCGGTACGTATATAATGCCTGCAGATGCACGCATTCTTCCGATTGGGACACATCCTATATGGCCGCTTCTACCTTTAGCACATCGGAGTCCCGTTCCTGGCGGATAGCAAAAATAGTCACCACGTTTTTATCTATTTTGACCTTTATGCCAACAACATAATCCCGCAAACCAGACTTCAAGGACGAGATATCCAGATGACCGAAGATGGTCTCACTGTTAATTAATTCCTCCCTTTTTTTGGAACTGCACTATCTTTACGTCGTCTCTGAAGCCATGGCCAGATACCATACTACCGTACTGATTTCCTTTTATAGTAGGAGGGACGAATTTCAGGGTCTTTTACCCCAGTTGTACCCATTCCATCACGATTCACGAGGCTCAAACTCTCGAACAGCCCAAGAAATTCTATCAGTGTCGCACTAAGGCAGAGAGACTTCTCGAAATCTAACACCTCACCCTCAAATGATTGGCACAAGAACACTGCCAGTCTTTCAAGGTTCTAGTATTTTTTCTGTTGCCGTAAGCTCGTCCACCGGCAGTTTGTGCGCCGGGAAAGCGGCCCCCTATTGTCCAGGGACTGATCGCTAAAGTAAGCCGCATTCAGGCTTTAATCTCCAGATAATAATAATAGGGTCATAAATTTGCTGTCTTAACACCAATTTCTATTTTCCAACTTTTCTTCTCCTTTAGCTAACAGCGAGTATTTTCTGGTGTGAAGCTGTCGCCATTGATGGCGGCGGGTGCTTAGCATTCGGAGCAACCGAACCCCTATTATTCAGGGACTGATCGCTAAAGTAAGCCGCATTCAGGCTTTAATTTCCAGCCATTAATAATAGGATGCCCAATCTGCAGTCTTATCTGGTACCGCTTTCTATTCACCAAATATTCTTCCCCTTTGTTTTCGAAGACAGCTAATATTGTCCTAATGTAAGCTGTCATCATTGATGGCAGTTGGTGCTGGGCGTTCGGTGTTGGCGAACCCCGATCTTTTAGGGGGCTGATCGATGTCGCAAGCTGAGCTCAGACTTTGTCAAGCTTTGATCAATAACAGGGACCTAAATTTGTTATCTTATCCAGCGCCGCTTACCATTTTTCCGCACTAAAATATTAAGAACTATAGAAAGTTTTGTTTCAATGAAAATGAAAAAGGAAATAAATGCGAAAATACACTCTGCGGCTGTGAGACATAGGGACAAAATATTACTGAAATGTAATGTGACGTACAGTCAAATTCTATTGTTTTGCTTGGCAAGTCACACATTCTTCTGCTTTAGCTAACTACTAATAATTTTCTATTATAAAGTCGCCATTCATAGCAGTTAGTGCTTAACACTCGGGGCAACTGATCCCCTATTTTTCAAGGGCAGATCGCTACGCAGACATCAGGGATTAATATCCAAAATTCCAAATATCTCCTATCTATCCAGCACTACTTTCTATTTTTTGCTCTCTTCCTCAATTGTCAGTTATCAAGCATCATCCGATTCTTCCACACCCTCTCTAACCTTCTCCCCCGGACTCCACTTGACAAACTCATGCTGCGGATGCACCTTCAGCAGCGAACGCGCACACTTTGCGCAAAAATCTATGTCAAAACACACAGTGCAATAATAATAAGTACCAAATATACTCTTGCAAAAAAAAACCAACAATGTTAGCAATATTTCTTTTTCTTCCTCTATCTAAAAAAAAAAAAGGAGTGAAGGGAGAACTCACCATCTCACACCCATCACAATCCCTCTTCGCCTTAGCTCCTACCGCTGGTTCCCCCTCTGGTCTCGAGCTCGACAACTTTTTATAGGGTTCAAAAGCCACCTTGACTTTTTTATCACACCCATAATATGCCGCGAGAGAAGAGGGCGTCCACCCATCGTCAGTCTCCCACGTTAAAGGAGAAGTACTGTTCTTCTCTTCCAAAAGCCGCTTGATGGTTGCAAGATTTCCCTTTCTCGTAGCCCAATGCAAAGGCATCCATCCATCCACATCAGCGACATTGAGTTCCTTGGAGTTGCCAGTGTCCAGAATCCTCTCGACCATCTTCAAGACTCCACTGGCAGCAGCGTGGTGAAGTGCATTCCGGCCATACTTATCGCAACAAGAAGAATCCACTCCTTTCTTGATCAGCAACTTGGATGTCCCCGTGTGCCCACCATCAGCAGCCAAATGGAGTGTGTTCCGACCTTGATCATCAACAGCTTGTAAATCAGCGTGATGTTTTATTAGAAGCTTCTTCACGACGGAGAAGTACCCGCCCTCGGCGGCCATGAGTAGAGGGGTGCACCCCAATAAGTCGCGGCTTTCGATCTCGGCCCCGGCTTCGATTAGTATGGTTATAACGCTCATCTCGCCGTAAGATGCTGCTAGGTGCAAAGCTGTCTCTTGTTTCTTGTTCCGCGCCAAGATGCTAGATTTACTTTCGAGAAGCAATTTCAGTGTTTTGACCTTGCCGTATTCTGCGGCGAGCATGAGGGCTGTCGACCCTCTTTGGGTCTTCGCCTCGACGTCCGCCCCTTTTTTGAGGAGATGCTCTGTTACTTTCATACAGCCGTAAATTGCGGCGCGATGTAAGGGTGTCTCGCACTTTTTATTCTGTATATTGATTTCCGTGCCATTTTCAAGGAGGTATTCGAGGACCAGTGGCGCTTCGTATTCAGCGGCATAGTGAATTGGCGTAGTGCCTCTCACATTTTGAGCGTGGATGTCAGCGCCTTTTGAGATGAGAAGTTCGGCTACTTTTCTGGCATTCCATTCGGCGGCGCAGTGGAGGGGCGTGTCTCCTGTGGTGTCCTGAGTAGCCCGACTGTCAATTTCAGCCCGATGGTCGATGAGGAGTTCTGCTATATCTCGGTGGTCGTATTCTGCTGCCGTATGGAGTGGCGTTACCCCGCTGCTGCTTTTGGTATTTGGACTGAGTCCTAGGTGTAACATGAGACGGATGGTGTCTAAGCTACCGTTTCGGCAGGCCTAAGATATCAAAATTTAGAAGTTAGTTATGTATCTTCATGTCTCATAATACCCAAGAAGAATGAGGGGTGTCCCTGAACAGGCCATATCGAACTCTCGAGGGTTCGGTAGCTCGGTATGAAACAAACCCCTCATTGGACACGCTGATTGGAGAGTTTAATCCAATGGGTGGTAGTTTGGTAAAAAGAAATGAAAAATAGCATGCTTTCCACCATTTAGGCTTTTTTGCAGCATCAGTATCTTAAAACAGAAGTGTCTACTTTCCAAAATTCAAACAAACTCAAATGAACATGTAAGAATCATGACCACTCACCATATGAAAAGCCGTGAGACCACCCGAGCCCGTGAGAGTCGCTTTTGCATGCCTCATCAAGAGAGCACGCACAACACCATGATGCTCCTCATCAGCAGCCATCATCAATGCCGTATTCCGACTCGGACCATGGACGTCGATCTCAGCCCCCATCTCAAGAAGCCGCGTTACAACCGCCAAGTTCCCTTTCTTAGCCGCCGTATGAAGCGGTGTTTCATCGTTTCGGCTACTACAGTGGATATTGGCTCCTTGATCTAGCAAAAGGGAAGTGATCTCGTCAAAACCGCGGTAGATTGATTTATGAAGAGCAGTGAAACCTCTCGTGCTCTCGGCCTCCATGTCAGCGCCAGCGTCCAAGAGCACTCGAGCGGCTTCGAGATGGCCCGCTTCCGCGGCTTCATGTAGAGCGGTGAAGCCATCTTCTTGGGCTTGAGTGATTTGCGCGCCGTGCTCCAGGAGCGCGGAGACTATTGCTGTATGTCCTAGTCTAGCGGCACCTTGCAGGGTAGTGAGGCCAATATCTGTCACAGCTTCAACATTTGCTCCGGAAGCAAGAAGTATATGAATAATATCAAGCTTATCTTTCATCATTGCAGAGTATAGTGGAGTTCTCTGGTGCTCATCAGGTGTCTCTAGAGAGGCCTTCGCATCGATAAGGAGACGTAATGTTCGGCAAGCTCCTGCTGCAGCTGCAACAAGAAGAGGTGTTGTGGTACCGCTTTCAGCCTTTGCCTCGATGTCTGAGCCTTGCGCCAAAAGGTATGTAGTGGATTCTTCGTGATCCCTTTGAGCGGCTAGATGAAGATATGTAACCCCGTTTGGCTTGTAACTCAAGTCTGCCCCATGTTGAACCAAGAGTTTTGCTAGGTCAACAAAGTTTGAAGAAAAAGCGGCCCACAATGGTGGAGACCCGAATTTTGTGAATTTGTTAGGGTCAGATCCAGAGTCGAGTAAGAGCTGGACCAATTTCGCCGAGCCACGTAAGACAGCTAAATTCAACAGCAGTGGTAACTTGGCTAGCTCCTTCTCTTCACTGAGCAACTCTCTGGCCCGATTGATATCGCCCTCCCGAATAGCGTTTTGGATAGCCATGACATTTATGGAATCCTCAATTCCAGCTTTTATTTGTGGGACGGGCGAAGGCGACCTTGAAGGGGGTGCCGAGCTTTTGCTGGGGCAGAGCGTATTCGTTTCACGTGAACTTCGACTTCCAAGTGTTTGCAATAATTTGACAGTGGTATGCCGTTGCGTTTCCTGGGCTCGATCCAAAGGTGTGCGACCGATCGAGTCCTGACTGTTGACATCCAAACCCGCATCAACTAAAAATTGGACAAAGGAGTCTGCTCCACCTTGGGCTGCTCCGTGAAGAAGAGTACCACCATCAAGTCCAACGTGGAATACATCAGCACCATGTTTAAGAAGCGTTTCGAAAATTTGATTGTTTCTAGGACCCTTCGTGCACATCAACGGCGTGACCCCAAATATGTTTTTGTGGTTCACATCAGCACCGGCATTGATTAGCACCTTGACGAGATCAAGCTTTCCCTGAATTGCGGCTGCAAATAGAGGTGGATCGGCTCCTTCAGGTGCGGTCTCAGTTCCGGATCCAAGCTCTAAAAGAGCCCTCAATGCTTCAACTGAGCTCTCCGTGCCTATTGGTGATATTGCTAAATCAATGGGTCTGAAATGGCCTTTATTTGTTGCATGGACGTCGGCTCCATTTTCCCCGAGTACTTTGATGGATTCTACTTCATTCGCGTGAGCAGCCAAGTGGAGTGGAGTTAAGCCATCCAAAGTGCGACAGTCGATATTTGAGCCCTATAAGAATTTAGTTTTTGTGACCTAAAGACCAGGATTGACGTCAATCATACTTTTTTCAGAATGAATTCGATGTTGTCAATCATCCCCTCCTCTGCACTGAACAACAAATATCAGCATTTTGTGAAAGGTAAGGGGCGGTAGGAGTGGGATGCGTAGATTCTCTAACAAACGAAAATATTCGGATAATTGAATGGTAAGTCAGTGACTAATATTAAAAAAGTGGAGTTGTCCTTACGCGTAATGAAGGGGAGATTTTCCTTTTTTTATCTTCCACATCAATTTTCCCGCCACCTTTCAGCAACATCTTCATACTTTCCGAATCCGCGCAGCTTTTAGCTGCGTAATGCATTGGCGTCATTCCATTGTTGTCTCTTGCATGCACGCTTGCGCTTTTTCTAAGAAGCTCCGTAGTCACTGACTCCGAATCTTCATCAATACTTATATGAAGAGGAGTAGCTCCGTCATTATCTCTACTTTCGATGTCGGCCTGTGCCCGAAGTAAAACCTTCGCGGTACTGACGGAACCATATAGTGCGGCATGATGCAGAGCAGTCCGTCCCTTGTCGTCTTTCCCTGAAATGAGGAGATGATCCTGTTGTAACAGGATGGTGACTACTTCTTTCCTTCCGCGTGCTGCGGCAGAAATAAGGGGTGACGTTCCCTGGTATCCACGGACATGAAGACTTGCAAGGCTATGATCCAATATCGACTGCACTACCCCCCTGCGTCCTTTTTGGGAAGCGATTATCAACGCAGTTGAGCCTCCCTGGTCTCGTGCAACAGAATCTGCGCCGCTCTCCAAGAGAACCTTGACTGATCGGAGTGCAATATTCGAGGTAGTAGCATCCGCCGCTTCATGTAAGGCAGTCCGTCTACGTCCATCCTGACTTTCCAGCTTTGCACCTGATTTTATCAAGAGCTTCAACACTGTCTCGTGGCCCCCACGAGCGGCTTCATGCAATGCTGTACGCTTTGCATTGGTGCATACTTGGACATTAGCACCTCGCTGAAGCAGCACCCTGCAGGCTTCAGTTCGGCCTTGCGATGCTGCACTGATCAGTGGCGTCTTTCCCTCCTTGTCGCGAGCTTCAGTATCTGCGTCAGAGTCCAAGAGCAAAGTGATAATGCTTTCGTAGCCTTGAATTGCAGCACGATGAAGAGGCGTCTGGCCCTTGAGACACTGGACTGAAATGTCAGCCCCGCGCTCGAGCAATAAACGACATATCGAGTTATTTCCAGCTTCTGTCGATAGCTGCAGTGGTGTAAGACCAACGTGATCTTTAGTTTCGATGGTCGTTTTAGAAGCTAAGAGCTGGGCTAGTTCATAGTAACCTTTCGAAGCTGCTTCGTGTAATGCAGTTCTTTTTATCAAATCTGAAATCTCCACAGTAGCACCTTTCTCTACCAACGCTTTAGTAGCCTCAAAGTGGCCACTCCTTGTGGCTCGGTGCAGTGCAGTCTGGCCAACAGAGTCCTGAAGATCTACTGAAGATCCAGATTGAATAAATTCATTCATGAGGTCCAAGAGACCGAAGTGAGCGGCGATATGTATTCCATTGATGCTGTTGAAGAACTGTCCTGGGTCCGTTGTTGATGCTTGCCCATGAAACGACATTGCCTGCACAATTGAAGAAAGCTTCAAATCATCTCTTAGGACTTGCAAAGCCAGATTTTTATACGTGGAGATAGAAGCTTGCCTTGCGTGAGTACCCCAGTTCTTGCATGCGTAATCGAGCAAGGTGAGCTTTTGAATGCGTGACCTCTCATCAGCGAATGTCTTGCAGAACCCGGACGATAGCTCTTCCAGAGATATATAAGTGAGACAAGATACAGCAATTTCTGAATGAACATCGGGGAAGCGTATCAAGAGACTTTTCTGCAGGTGTTCCTGTGCCGTATAATGTACGAGGCGAATTGCTCCGCTTCGAGGTTCGTGTGCGACCAAACCAGCACACAAAGAGAGAATGAACTCGTCCTCTGGACAGCTCTCTTCACAAAATTCAGTGTCATCGGGAGATATGGCAAGAGCATGCTTCAGTTCCGCCATAGTCAAAGGCCGTACAGCATACGTCACCCACGCGAGGACCTTTCTAGAGAAGTCAGCATCGTCTTCGTTTTGGTCCAAAATTCTCTGGAGAGCCTGGTCGTAGGTATCGGATAGACCGCGGGGGAGCTTCTGGAGCGCATCTCTGATCTCTTTGACACTGTGCTTTGTTGCCAAGGCATCTATATGTAGCCTAGCTAGCAAAAACCTGGTTATGGTTGTTTAGTATGTCGATGTGTGCTACTTGAAAATAACTTCAAGACGATGACTTACATTCCTTGCGCCTTTCCAGCGACTGCATCAATGATCTCAGACTTGAGCGTTGGGTATTTGCGGATGAACGTTGCGATTCGGCGATTCTTGTCGAGTCGAGTGTCCAGATGCGCCCGAATATCAGATTCTTTTGCCAAAATCTCTAGTCTAGCAGCACTCTCAAGTTCAAACTGTAGGGTGAGTAGGGGTCTTGATGTGATGAGAAGCCGAATTCCTGGCAATAGCTTGAGAACTTCTTCTAGGAATATTTCACCACAACCGTCATCATGATAACATTCATCAAGTCCATCAATAATGATGTAGGTACGCTTGTAGACCTTGATTTGCGCTCGTAGAACTGATAGGATATCAACAATGCTCGGACGCGTGCCGAGATCTTGATGTCGTTTGTGTAGTCTTTGGAGATCCTGAGACATAACACCTTCGGTGGGTATAAGTTGTTGGACAATACTGGCGAGGAGATTTACCGCGGTTTGCTGGGTTCTGTCTTCGTAGCTGCAGAAGACCACCGCAACTCCTACCCCCAGCTGCTTCTTCGTCTTTGACAAATGGTTCACGATAACAGAGCTATAAGTAGTTGTTAGTTCATCAAATATAACACATTTGGCAATCTAAAACCTACGCCAGAACAGATTTACCAGATCCGGCTACATTATATCAGCAGCTATCTTTCCGTTGAAAAGTCACGGACAAACTCACGGATTCCTGTACACCAGAGGAGATTCTCTTCCTTGTCCACCCATTTGCGAAACTTCTTGTCTTCCAAAAGCCACGCGCCTGTACCTTGTTGCCAACGACCGAGAATATCTTCTTGGGTCTGAACAAAATTCAGAGGAGAAAGCCAGGATATCATTTTTCTCCGGTCTTTCTCCATCAGGAGCTTTTGATCTATTCAAAGATTATCAGAAAGATGCTCTGAACTTCACAGAAGTTTCTCAGAGTGCTTACCTTGCCCCATGGGAGCACCAACTTTTATCGGATCAATATGACCGAGTAGACATTTTGCGTAGGCAGCAGCGGTCGCCGCAGCATATGCTTGCCACTAGAAAATAAGCGGGTCAGCCCATTGGCCTTTCAGCATGATCAGGACTCCTGATTTTGAAGTCCACCATTCGAAAGTTCGCCTTACCTGTTTGTTTTTATGACTATCTGCATAGTCACATATGCCACGGATGACAGCGCAGGGAAAAGAATTCATCAACCCAGCAGCCTCCATCTCAAAGCAAAGGATATCATGCTTTTCTCTCAACTTATCCCTCCTCTTCCCATCCTTAATCAGTGCATTCCCAGAAGCAATCGTCCCATAATGCACCACAACGCTCTGCTTTCTCTCAGGCCTGACCACCAACATCTCCACATCACCCGCCTCATAAAGCAAATCATTTTCAGGCCCGGGACACCTAAACATCTCATTCCCCTCAAAACTCTCCAAAAACCTCAGAAACTCGTTACCCCATCTGATTTGACGAGCTTGCAAAGTACTGATTGCAGTTCTGACAATAGTAGGAGGGGCATCCAGCCAACCGGTCGTTTCGAAAACGTCACCTTCAAGTGCTTTCCCATAGTCATATTGTATCACGCCACCATTCCCCATTCCTGGTTTACTCACCACCACATCTCCAAGTCTGATATCGTGATCGGGTAACTTCGGTACTCCGCCAGCAATACCGACCATAAGCCCGAATTGGATATTGGGAAAGCTGTGTCTCATCTGGGAAGCTACATTGGTGGCGGAACTGAGACCGTATTCTCCTTGTGGTAGACATGCGATGACGACGTTGTGCTGACCGATTTGGCCGAGCGTGTAGTTGTTGGTGTCGGCGTGTGTCCGGGGTAAGCGGGGATGTTCTTCGTCTAGCATAAAAAGGGCGGCGGCGTATTCGGGTGAGGGGAGAGCACAAATCCAGCCAATGGTATAGTCATTATGATTGAAGGTTGGCAGGCTCATGGCGGGAGTGGGTTAGCCGGGTGGAGGGTCTCCATATAACCTTAAATCAACGAAAGTGGAGGGTGCGAAGTGTGCTTCGAGAACGCTAACGGATGGCGAAAAAGAATGAGTGCGAGGCAAAGGTAGCATTATACTAGCTTGAAGGGAAGTTTCAAGGCGTGTGTAAAAACAAAATTGGAAGGAGAAGGATCCTGGGTCTAGCGTGTAGCTGAATCTTCTTCGGGGTGGGGTTGCTGTTTTGAGGTTAAAAATGTGGGGCAAGGGGCGGACCGAGAGATGGTCGAGGCTTGGCTGCCAAAAGACTTAGTGTGCAGCTATTAGTATTCCTGTACAAATTCATAAAGCATGTAAGTACAAATGTTTCCTCCGACATGCATATCATTAGAAGTTTTAGGGCGGATATACTAAAATATCGAAATAAAAATCTTCTCTTCAAATTTTCTCCACTTGGAGAGCATACACAACAGCACTCTTAACTGTTGCTTAAAAATGAGAAATATTTTAAGATGTTAGAATCATGAAGCAGAAATTATTTCTCCTTCTAACCTTTCCTCTCTATCCACAAGAGATCTACGTAAAATCATAAACCATCAGCGCCTGGGTCCCCGCCTCACTCTCCTTGAGCACAATAACACACTCATCATCAAAGCCCACCCAACTCTTCCTCGCTTTAACATCTTCACCATAACTCCCAAACACCCCTTCTAGTCCACCCACCTCGCTCGATCCCGCCCCATCAGCACGAACCATCACACTCCTCTCGCCGCTCAATAGTTCCCTCTCCCTCCTATTAATCCTCTTCGCTCTAGAGGGAGAGGTGGAAGCAAACCCTCCCTCCAACTCCCAAACCCTAAGTTCATTTCCTCGCGTGCTAACACTAACGGCCTTCCCTCTGGTCGTGATCTCCGCTGACGATACAGACGAAGTATGGCCCCAGAGTTTGGTGCCGGGGGAAATACGCAGCGTTTTCGATGTGCTCGTACATAGGTAGAGTGTAAGCGTGTTATCTGGGTGCGTGGCGAGGATATAGGGATGTGAGTAAGAGAGTGTAGTGGGGCGGGTGGTGCTGCTGATTATTTGATGTGATGGGGAGGTCGTTCCTGATGATAGAGGGGACGGGGATGAGGGTGTTGATGAAGAGTGGAGAATAGAGGAGAATCCTTGTGGCAAAGCGGAGGCGAGGCGCGAGAAGGTAGGTGAGGCCTGTGGTGGGGGAGAGGTGTAGTTCTTGAAGGCCAATGGTGTAGCCTGAGAGGTAGGTGGGGAGGGAGTAGGCGATGCTGGCTATTATTGCCGAGGATGTGGTGCGGATGGAGAGGGAGAGGGGTGGCCAGGAGGTGTGGGATTTGAGGGAGGCGAGGAGACAAGGGTATATCTTCGAGGGGTTTGTCGAAGAAGATTCTTGTGTAGCTGGGAGCAGTTCTGCAGTGGGCTCCTCTAAGATTTCCGACATATGTTCTTGGTCATTGGGCCTATGGCCATCTTGTATTGGTAGCTCCTCTAACATTTCCGATTTGTCTTCTAAAATATTGGATCTGCCGTCTTCTTGTTTTAATGTGTCCTCCGGGGTTTCGGATTCATCTTCTTGGGTTTTTGTTTTTGACTCTTGGTCTTCTTGTGATGAGGGCACCGGGTTGAACGTATAAAGTGACAAGAGCTGCGAATCAGTAATTGTGAGAATGTATGGATTCGCAAAAGCAATCGCACTCAACATCCCATTACTCGAGGCCGGATTTCTGTAAATATGCTCGAAATTCTTCCCCTTAACATCCAACTTCCAAGTTCCCCACCCACCATCCAAAAACCCGACTGCAATCCCCAGACTCCCCTTCCCAGACTCCTCATCCACAGCCACACAAGTCGGAACAATATCTTCACCCAGCGCACAAGCAGCAATTAAAACCTTCTCCTTCAAATCCCAAACTCTTAACCCCTCCCCTTTGTCCACCGTGAGCACCACCCCCTCGGCCAACTTCACCAAAATCGCCGGCACAGACGGCCTATCCGCAACATGAATCTCCTGTACCTCACACGCTCCAATCGACCAATTATGCCTCAATTTATACTGCCCCTTCCAATTCGTCATTTTCCCATCCGAGCGATTCACCAACGTATTGTCATCTAGCCATTTACTTCTCCTCGAGGAGAAATGCAGCGAGTCATCTTCTGGGGGCGCGGTTCTCATTCCGGGGATTCGGAGAGCGCGCGGGAGCACGAAACGGTTGTAGTATAGGTTTTTCCATATTTGCGAATCGCCCGCGAGCTTGTAGAAACGATGCGATAGTCGCTGGCACTGGATTAATGTCTGTATAGGCAGGCGGTGAAGAATGCGGATGAGGAGTTCGTCGGAAAGGTCGGAGAGGTAATCGAGGGAACTTTTTATGCGCGTTCTCTTGGATATGGGGAGCGACGCGTCCCCATCTGAGCTTGATCTCCGATGTTTGGGAGCCATGGCGCACAAAGGGAGTTGCGAATGGAATGTGAAGCTTTTCGGAATATTGTTTGCCTGTAGTGTTGTTATCGCCGCCACAATCTTATCGCCGCGCGCACGTGCCCCCTGAATTCGAAGCCGAGGCTCAAAGCCGCCCAACCTCCCTCTGAAATTCTATCCAACACGATAACACCAACACATCATCATCAGCACCACCAGCGTGTGCGCGCGTCACTCCTTTCCCCCCGGCTTTCCTTTGTACAAACACCGCGCAAAATATGGAGACGCTCAAATCAGCACGGGGACAGATCCCCAACGCGCTCTCGCTCCCCCCAAGATGGCTCCACATGTACAGCGACTTCATCACCAAAAACCAATCTTCCGTAACACAAATCGAATCCGCCTTGCGCTCCTTAACCTACATCATCCCAGGGCGCTTCCGGGACGCCGAACTCGCCTCCGAAAGCCTCCACTCCTCCATCCAACTCCTGTCCATGTACCACGACACTTTACTCACGCGCGCGATCGCAAAACTACCCGGCATGCCGCGCCAGCAGAGCCCGCATAATCGCTATACGAAGTTTTGGATTCAGAAATCGAGGTTTTATAGGAGGGTGGCGACGTTATTGGCGATGATTCAGTATACGGAGTTGTTGTGGGAGATGATGGCGAAGAGGAAGGGGGAGCGGATACGTTGGCGCGTGGTAGTTATCATTGAGGTTGTGAAGGCTGTGTGTAGGTTGTGTTTGCTAAGGATTACAAGCTCGAGACCGCTTGTTACGCCTGCGTTGCCGGAAAGAGAGGTCATTCCTGAGGAAGAAACTCCGACGTCAGATGAGGAGGATGAGTACTTGTTGTCGGAAGAGGAAGCCCCTGTGAGGCCGCTGCAGAAAAAGGAATACAAGATGAAGAGGACGGGGTTGAGTCTACCCAGTCTACCAAATCCAGGCGATATATCAAGTTACCTACTCTCAAAAGTCCTCACAGCAGACGACATCAAAGCACCAAACGCACTACTCAACAAAGTCAACGGATCCGCGCAATTCGCTGAAATACTACACATCCTTCAACCAGTCATATACGCCATAGCAATGTCTAGGAGCAAAGACAAAAAGAACTGGCAACCATGGCTACTAGGGTTAAGCGTTGAATACGCCGCGCGACAACTAAGGAAAGACGGTTTAAGGACCACAGCGCTGGAAAGAGAGCAATGGGGTAAGCGGGGATGGGCAATGGGATGGTGGGCTATGCGCGGAGCATTTTACGAGAATGTAACAAAGGGGTTCTTGCATAGGACATCAGAGAAACTACCATCACTGATATCGGGGGTTCTGGATGATTACTTGTACCTATGGGATGGATATTACTTCAGCACGAGCTCGAACTAGAAATCATAATGAGAAATGTATCAACAGTGTTTTCATTACATTTCTTCTTGTCTGACTATCATATTATGTGCTATGCTTGCATACTTAGTAACAAGCAGCGGTATCAAAACGGTACCATCTTAACGCCCACATTTCTTCTAGAGAAAATAACACCCCGTGCGTAGAAACCAGGCCATGGAATGAAATGACCAGAATTCAACAGTATTTCCACCGTGCCCTTTCATGAAATTTCCACAAATTTGATGTAACGCCAGCGCCGTAAATGGGCTCAGAATGGCCAGCCAGGCAGCTTCATACAAGCTTCTCGTTCTCCTTGGCCGGAAGAGCAGGGATGCTCTCAGCAGCAGCAGCAGGGACGACTAGATTCACCTCAGGCTCAAGCTTAGGCTCAAGCTTAGGCTCCGTAGTTGCTGTTGCTGCGGTTTGTTCAGTCGCAGGCGGCAAGGCCTCCTTAACGGCACCAAGATCCAACGGCTCCTTAGTCGTCTCTTGAGTCGTCTCCTTGATGGTCTCCACCACACCAGGAACAGCCACCAGTCCCTCCTCCCGACACGTTCCCTTCTCACAAATTAGAACCTTCGGTTGGCCATCAAGACCAAAGTCCTTTAGTAATGAGTTACGTTCCCTCAACCACTCATTCGAGCTATCCATCCTCGCAAACGTGCCCAAAGGTCCCCTAGGCGCCTTCTCAAAAGCTTTAATCTTTGTATCAGCAATTCCCTCACCGGAAACTACAACGCCTTTCATGCCTAGATGGCCGGCTACGATGCTAGGCATGAAAGAGGCGAAGAGCCAGGGGTATTGCATCATTTCTGACTCGAAGCCGGCGACTGTCTCAGCTGCTTTTTGCGAGTAGGAGGTGTCGTGGAGGAGGCTGGAGAGTCGGTGTAGATTGGAGGCTGAAACTCCGTTAGTGGAGGGCTCGCTGGCGTCCATGCCGTCTTTGAGGCGGAGGATGACGTGTGGGGCTGAGTAGTGGGTTGAGAAGAAGGCGCCGGTGCCGTGTTCGTCGTAGAATTGGGAGATTTGGGATTCTGGGAAAGTTGTTAGTGAGACGAGTGAAAGGGGGGGGGTGTTAGCTTACGTTGGAGATCATCAGCCCAGTGAAGCCATGATTCATCGAATGATGCCTCATATAGATCAATGAGACCCCCGATCAAGAAAGCATAATCATCAGCAAATCCCTTAGTATCTCCGCGACCTTCTCTCCAGACTCGGTACAGTGTCTTGCTTGATTCATCATAAAGGTTCTCTTTGATGAACTTTGCGGCTGACAGAACGGAGGCAAGATATTTCTCAGACTGGGTTGGGTCAAAACCTTTAATCACCGCCGCGGTTCGAGCCAAAGCCCCGATTGCAATACCATTCCAGCTAACAACAATCTTGTCATCCAAAACAGGACGAACTCTCTCCTTTTCTCGATGAGCGAGCAGTGCAGCTTTGCCATCCTTGATAATCTTCACGACTTCTTCCTCCTTCAAGCCAAAAGAGGCAGACAAAGCAGGTGGGGAGCTGACAATAGCCAGGACGTTTTGATCAAGGAATTCATCGTGGGCGTCGTTTTCTGGAGAAACATTTCCGTCACTGCGGACATTGAAGAATGCTGATAGGATGGGCTCCGCTTGAGAACCAAGAACATTTTCAAACTCTCTCTTCGTCCAGACGTAGAAAGCACCCTCTCGCTTCTCCGAATCACCTCTCTTGTAGAAGCTGTCAGCGTCTTCGCTTGAATAGAAGCCTCCTTTGGGGCGTGCAAGAGTAGTGGTCAGATATGTGCCAATATCATAAACAACTCCTAGTAATTCCGCATCTCGGGATAGCAAGAATGCATCGAGATAGATATGAAGAAGTTGTGCATTGTCGTAGAGCATCTTCTCAAAATGAGGTAGGGACCAGTCAGCTGTCACTGAATATCTGGAAAACCCATTTCCAATATGATCATGGATGCCACCTCTGGCCATCTTCCGTAAAGTTGTAATAGCCATGTTCTCAGCGGTTCGGCACTCTGAAGCTCCAACGACATCCAGAACAACTTGGGGGTACTGCCCAAGGCATAGCAGAAATGAGAGCTTAGATGGAGTGGGAAACTTTGGTACTGAACCAAAACCTCCATTTTCCTTGTCAAAAGTAGTCAATGAAATGTTGACTTGCTTCCTCAAGAAGTTCGATGTCAAGGGTATCACCACCTGCACCTAATCTGTCACCAAATGTGCCTTCAGAAGCGAAAAAAAAAAAAAAAAATTCCCCCCCCCCCCCCCCCCCTTTTTTTTTTTTTTTTACATAGACTGCCCTGGGAAAATATTTTTCTTTGGCTCCGCATATACGAATCAAATATTGCCTGCCCAAGGTTTGCTGAAGAAACAAGAGAGAAATTGCCAGTAGACTGAGCACAAGGTTGCGGTAGTGAAGTTTGTTGGAACAAAGTTATAGAAAGGAAAATAAGCACTTAGCCGGAGCCGAACCTGAACTGGCAAGGTCTGAGTTTCCTCTGCTTGAAAGTATCCCATCTTCGTGCACACTCGAATGCCGTGTACAGCGTCAGAAATATGTGGGTTGTGCTCAGTTCCCCATTGGAAGGACATCTTCAAGGAAAGAGAAGGCCAGCCATTGCGGGAGCTTGCTGCCTAAATATTGCACTACTGACAGTTAGATCTTTGAGCCTCGAACCAAGGAAGGCTTCCTCACCAGTACAGCAGCAGCGGACTTGACTTCAGCTACCGCCTATGTAATCCATGTCTTTTACATTTCTTCATCACTTGACAAGTTATTGATCAATTACGAATCTTGAGACTAGTAAACGAGGAGGAACACACTTGGCGCCCGTAACAAAGTGGGAAATAGAATTGCTCTAGTATGTAGGACTGAGTACTTGTCAGACGGCTGAACGGATTTCGTATGAAAATAGAGTCCCTCGCGTTTTGCAACGTTTAACAAAGCGACAATTGACACAAGCTAATTTGTTATTGAACCGCCGAAGAATCCTGACGACAAAGCACAGCATTTTCCCATTTAGAAGTGCCCTGATTTTGTATTGAATGACGATTGATGTGGCACTACAAATTCTAATTTGGTGACTCGGAGATTTGCCACTGGAGTCACTGAACACAACTTCTAGGTTTAGTGCGATTCAAGAGAGGTAGGCTGCACTTGAGGAACCTTTCGCAATTGACTAAAATAAAAGAAATTTCTGACAACATATCTGGGTCCTATTTCGCGAGGCAATATTAGGTGAACAAAAGCCAATAATCACGTCGAGCCTGGGTGATGTTGTCGTGTTTTGAAGGTTGCATTGTGGTTGACCACAAGACAGATCTCCAAGACATTTTGATCCGCCCTAGAAAGCATTCTAGTTTTAAATCGAGGCTCCGGCCACGCATATGTAGCATGGAAGAAACATAGAACACGCTGTCGTGTAAACAAGCGCTTGTGGGTCTCGAGGGGGTCACGTGAAAAGGGGGGAGGTCAATTATTCGCTCATCCACTCTGGCCACGCCCCTGATGAAGATGGAAAACTTCCCCTCTCCTTGGACGTGCAACTGCCAACTGAGCTCGACCCCTGAACCATCCCACAGATCCTCAGCTCGTATTTGCGAAGTTTCTTGCACCGATCACCTCTTCTTGCATGAATTGCCATGACCTGTAGCCGGGTCAACTTGCTTTTGGATGGTAGAGCAGACCAATGCTCATGTACCGAGTGCTTCGTGTTCACAGAAAAGAAACCTTGGCCTCCTGCAACAATACTGCATGCAGGAAAAATTTGGCGGCCGTGGCAAAAGTAGTTTGACGCGAGGCGAGGGGAGTGGATGAAAAGAGGGTGAGGTCTGCTTGGCGGTGAATTCAGACCAACACAGACGGGTTCGAGAGACACTCAGACACAGTGTCTCAGACGCTCGGCTGGGATGGCCTCGCAGGCTCGCTGTCACTAGCGGAGCTGATAGACGCATGGCGGGGCAATGGTATCGATAGTGTGCTCGAAACTTGTGCTTTTTATGGTGATGTAGTCGTTTCTGAGGGGAAAAAGCAGAGAGTTTTCAATTCAGGAGGCAGAGCCTAAAGCTGCTGAACCGGCGGAAGTGAGACTACCTAGATAGGCTCGCTAGAAGCTTGAAGGGGCTAGACCGAAGACCTATGGCCGCTGGAAGCAGCAAGAAGTGGGCCTCACTTTCGGTGATGTCCTCCTTTTTAGGTGACCTTGGCTTCTCCAGAAACTCATTTCCACGAGTCAACAACATCAACCATCACCAGCGCCCAGATTTCTGGCGTCTTCTGCGGCCTTGTCCCTCGCTGCAGGTCTTGGGAGGAGAATTAATGGATCCGTGTTTGTCCTGCAATCAACTCGGCGTCGGCATGCAGCAATGCAGCAATGCAGCAATGCAGCTCTAGCCGGGATGGAGATGCTTCGAGAATCTGGATCAGATCACGATCGCCTTGCACCCTGAAGCCTATCCGACGTAGTATCCGCTCCCCCCTGAATTAGCTCCCGAGAGCGTCTATTTCGGGTGGTCCCATACTTCCAAGCGGCTTAGGTGCGCATCAACAACATCTGCAGCGTAACGGCGTGCAGTAACAGCGTCGCGCGGACTCGCAGACTCGCCATCGCCTTTTTCCGACCAACAAATTATCAAATCGCTTGGTGCCATCACTGGCCCGTCCTCACTCCTGACTCCTGTCATCTCAAAATTGACAGCGCTGACAGCACCGATAGCAGCGCCCGGATGGCCGGCCAGGGCCAGAGGAAGACCATCGTGTCGGGCCAAGGTCCTGGATGTGCCCTGAGCCCTGACGCGCGGATCATTGAATGTTGATGCAAAAATACAAGTCCCTGCAGCCACTCCACTTGGGGCTTTCAGACCTTCCCCCGACTGGGCAGCTTGAGCCTTGACAGTTGACCCCTGCGTCCATGGCTCGTAAAGTAACCTTCTTTCTACAAGTTTCTCGCCCTCACCTGGCTTTTCTTCGGTTTCATATGTGCTGTTCTTGCGTCCCCGCGAGAACTCTTCTGCCATTTTTTTTAATATACAAGAGCTTCTTCCTTGCTCTCGTCGTTCTTTACCCAACACTCATTCAGGAGCTCTTCTTCATTGAAAAGTTCACCAACCAGTCGCAGTCCTTCGTTTACCTGCGCCGTGTGGAAGCCTCTATAAACATCTAATACTATTTGCATAGCATAGTTGAATACCCCCCCAGTTCAAGTCAAGCATGAAGGTCACCACAATCTTGCTTGGAAGCCTCGCTACTATTGCGAGTGCCCATTCTGACCCTCGAGATGTCTATGCTGGTATACCGAAGTTAATGGGCGGAAGGAAGTTTCTCTCCGAACTGAGAGCGAGAGGGGGTTTGCCCCCTCAATTGGAAACTGCTGAGTTGGAACAAAGACACGCAGAGGCAGAGGCAGAGGCTGGCCTGGAGGAAAGGCAGAATGCCAATGGTCAATGTGGTCCTGGAGTGGGAACCTGTGCGACGAATTGTTGTTCTCCTGCCGGGTAATAAATTCTTCCAGAATTGCTTGTGTGAATTTCATCTGATACCTCCATCTACTACAGTTATTGCGGTACTGGTTCAGCTTATTGCGCTGCTCCCGATTGCCAATTGGCATATGGCCCTGGCTGCGACGGAAACCAGAAACCTGCTGGAAACTCCACGGCTGGCATCGCAAGACCCCAGATCGGTTCAATTCCTTATGGCGGGGCTGGAATATACGACTGCGTTGTTCCTGGAGGCACGTTTCCTGCCCAAGGCAGCATGATATAGCTGACTTTATTGTTTAGATGTTGCTTTTACCTTCGATGATGGTCCTTACAATTACACATCGGATCTTCTTGACAAGCTCGCTGTTTATAATGCTTCGGCAACTTTCATGATCAGTAAGTTCTAATTCGCCTAATAATTTTATTGTTACTAAAAACTGTATAGCTGGTAACAACCTTGGAAAAGGTAAAGAAGATCTCTGCTTCGTTCTTGCTTGATCTCTGACTTTGTTCCAGGGCCTATTGATAGTACCCCGCAGTGGTCAACTCTAATCCAGGTAGCTTCATCTGGCTCTATATAAGGAAAAGCTATAGCTGACTTTTCATTTAGCGTATGATTGCTGAAGGTCACCAAATCGCATCACATACCTGGTCTCATCAAAATCTCACATCTCTCGACCCAACAACGTTCAATAACCAAATAATTTATAATGAAATGGCTTTCAGAAATATTCTGGGATATTTCCCAACATATATGAGGTAAAATTCAGATCCTAGTCTTGAAAATTGCAGGCATGTTAATTGGTTCTCCATCAGACCACCTTATTCTGAATGTAATGCAACATGTGGCGAAATTTTGGGAAATCTTGGATACCATGTCACTTGTCAGTACATTGCAGGAGCCGACGAGAATAATGGGCTAACGATGGAGTTAGATTTTTCCCTGGATACAGAGGGCTATTTGAACGACAGCCCGACCTTGATTCAAAATTCCAAAAACATCTGGGATGCTGCCATTGACGGTTCTAACAACAACACACAGAGCTTTTTGGAGATAGAACACGATATCCACTACCAGACAGTGTACAACCTAACAGACTATATCCTTGCTTCCATGTACAGTCATGGATACAAGAGTGTGACTGTTGGTCAGTGCCTCGGTGACCCGGCGGTGAACTGGTATCGATCTGGTAATCCGAATGCTGCCGTACCAAATGTAACTCAGACAGTGAGCACTGACGGAAGCTGCTCTTCTTCTGTAACTTGTCTAGGTTCTACATTTGGAGACTGCTGCTCGCAGTACGGATACTGGTAAGATTATTTTGGTTCTGTTTTCTCTTCGTGCGCGAGACGCTCGCAGCAAAAGACCACTTTATCCTTTTAATTTTGAGGATATCAAATTGCTGACTTATGACAGCGGTTCCGGCTCTGCATACTGTGGGACTGGCTGCCAACCAGCCTCGGGAACATGCGGATCAGCCGCAAGTAGCAGCGTTGCACCATCGTCGACTCAAGCAACAAGTTCTTCCTCTAGCCAAGTCTCGTCAAGTTCTGTTGTTGGTACGTCCACCTCGTCAAGATTATCAACAGTATCTTCTTCCTCGCAGAGTTCATCAGGAACTCCGTCCTCGAAAACTTCGTCGAGCACAAGTCTCCCAAGTTCGAGTTCGTCTCAATCGTCTAAAGTTTCGTCATCTATATCATCCACGCTTTCCTCCGGGACTTCGTCGAGCTCAGTTCTCCCAAGTTCAACCCCCAGCTCGTCGCAATCTTCGAAAATCCCCTCAACATCTCTGTCGTCTACCCTTTCTTCCTCACGGACTTCGTCGAGCTCTGTCCTCCTAAGTCCAAGCTCATCTGCATCGTCTACGCGTTCCTCCTCGCAGACTTCGTCGAGCTCTGTTCTCCCAAGCCCAAGCTCCTCTCAATCTTCGAAAATCCCCTCAACATCTATTTCCTCTACGCTCTCCTCNNGGACTTCGTCGAGCTCAGTTCTCCCAAGTCCCAGCTCATCTTCATCGGCTAGAGTCTCAGCAAATTCTGTCTCGACAGTAACATCGTCCAAGTCCTCGACGCTAATATCTTCGTCTACAAAAGTATCCTCGTCTACGAAAGTATCATCGTCCTCCACATCTACATCCTCAGCGGCTCAGGCAGTTAGTACAGATGGGACGTGCTCTAGCACAGTCACCTGCCTAGGCTCAACATTTGGCAATTGCTGCTCTCAATATGGATGGTAAGTTTAATTTAATAGCAGCCTCACTTCAAAAATAAGACTTTCATACTGACTCAAGCTTCTAGGTGCGGAAGTACTTCACCCTACTGTGGCACAGGCTGTAATCCAGCTTCTGGGACATGCACAGGTTCTTCCTCTTTAGTAGTCTCCTCGACATCATCACTTACAACTCCAAAGGCTAGCTTAACTACGTTTTCGAGTAGCAGCAGTAAAAGCAGCAGCAGCACCCAGACGAGCACCTCTCTCACGCCAACTCCTTCAGTCACTTTGCCTAGTGTCGATGGCACATGTGGTGGAACAACAGGTTACACTTGCACGGGAGCGGCAGCTCGCTCTTACGGTATTTGCTGCTCGCAATATGGATACTGTGGAAACCTGGCTATAGGGTTCACTCAGCCTTATTGTGGGACTGGTTGCCAGACAAAATACGGGGTCTGTCTTTCACAAATCGGGTTTCATTAGACAATTAGAACGCGAAAGGTGGAAAGAAAAGGAAATAGAACTGGCGGTAATTTGAAAATGTTATTTTAATGAATAGACGTCTTAAAATTCGAAACTCGCTGTAGAAACTAGGGTGATAATTTAGACTGAAGACATGGAGAGGAAAAATTATATGAACAGGGCATATTAAGGGTAGTTCCGAATCTGTTATATAGATTATGACACTATAATATGACGTAAAGCATCCAAGAGAACAGAAAAATCTTTTAGCAGTAAAGTGAACATGAATTAACTGACGCAAAAATATCACTCCCCGATTATTTGGAGAAAAAGATATCCGTGAGTCACCATTCACACAGTCCACACTCTCCCGTACATCGGACAGCGCATGTCCACCAAAAAGTCAATTGCAATTAAAGTTTATTAACTTCCCTCGCAACCTGCTATATCACACCCGGAAAAATTGCCCCATTCCATTAGTTCCAAAACCTTCTAGAAAAATCTGGTATGTGTTGTCAGCTTATTAGCTTCTACGGTAGGTAGGCATCGCCTCGTCAGCCCTGCATGCAGATAGCAGCAGATGCAGGCCACCCAAACCAGGCCAAACAAAACCAGACCAAGCCAACCCAGCTCTCGTCCAAAAACGCCACCATCAACCAGCAAACGCGACATGAAGCGGTCCCCGCTCCCTTTCCCTCTAGCAGCGTCTTCTCAGAGACACCGAAACGGAAAATATGGAGCCTGAGAGGGAGAATCGAGGTTTGGATTTGGAGAAGGAACTTACGTGCTCGGTGAGTGTTTTCTTTTGCCTTTTGTGGGGTGAGGGGAGGGAGCTGGATGTTCAGGGTGTGCCTTGCAGGAGGTCGGTCGCCTGGACGGCGGCGCAAAGCACGTTTGTTGGTTTTTTAGGATTGGAATTGCGAGGGGCTATTCGTTACAATCGCTTTCTTTCTATCTTAATTACACGAAGAAGCACATAGTACTGACTAAGATGGTGCACCGCAGATCTGCACCGAAGTCCTCTACCAACCCCTCACTCTCCTCGACTGCCTACACACCTTCTGCGGCTCCTGTCTGAAAGAATGGTTCAGCTGGCAGCTTGCTGCGCACAAGAACTCTCCCAAACCCCTCCCTGAGGGTGGCACGCCGTATACTTGCCCGTCATGTAGGGCGGAGGTGAGGGATAGTCGACATGATGCGAAGGTTACGACACTGCTGGAGATGTTTTTGAGCGCGAACCCGACGAAGGGGCGTACGGAGGAGGAGAAGGAAGAGGTGAGGGAGAAGTATAAGCCTGGGGAGGAGGTGTTGGTTAAGGTTGAGGGGAGGGAGAAGAGTTTGAGGGAGAGGAGGGTGGAGGATGAGGATAGGAGGTTAGTGGACAGTGTGAGAGAGGAAAGTTTGAGGGAAGTGGGTGTTAGTGGTGGGGGG
>JAAMPI010000365.1:0-41394 GCA_013054445.1 Cudoniella acicularis
TTATTTGCGTTTTAATTATACGATTACAGGGCAAAAGGAATCATAAGAATAGCTTCGATTATGTCAGGATTGCCTTTGCAGTGACACGGGGGCAGTAATCAGGTGCTATGGTGGAGAGACAAGTGGGGTGCTGGACGGTATCGCAATAGTGGCAAGAAAGTGGCAAAATAACATCTGAACCAGGGGGGGGGGATAGTAGTAGTTACATAAATTACGACGGCATCGACCAAGTCAACTCCAGTATCAAGAAAATAACACGGCCATGTACATACAGTCCTTAAGGTTATAGTCTCAGAGGGGAGCACCTTAGGGCTTGGTTGACTCGTGGCACATCATCTTTCACGCTCCACGCACCAATGCATCACACCATTAGACTAGACTGTTAAGGAGTATGTACTTTGCATAACTTATGTACACGAAGCCAAGTAAACACGCCAACTCCATAGTACCAAAAAGGACTCGCTAGTATCGTAAAGCATAGCCATCAAGAAGGACGAGTAGAGCAAAAAAAAAACCTTCCTACACCTTCGTATCCGCATAGCATCGTTGCAAAAGCGTAAAAGCTTTTCCCACTTTTCTTCCACAAATTCCAGTTGCCTGTCCGCCCGTCCATTGTTGGATCCAGGTCGTACTCGGCTCTGTATCTGTACAGTCATGTCACCAACTCTTCAGGTTGCAGCAGCGGCCACCTGAATAGAAGCACGCTCAGCACGACCCAAAATTTCCTGAGCAGTGCGTTTAACAATGCCACCAGTTACAGGAAGGCTGCTAGATCCCTCCAAGAACAAATCGACCTCGCGAGCCGATTGACGTCCTTCGTTAATACCCCTGATTTCATTAATATTTTCTCCTTTAGATAGATATGGTGGGGACTTACCAAACAATGAGGGATTGTCCACGGCGGCAATCACCAGCAGCGAAGACACCTTCAACATTGGTGTGGTATTTTCCAGGTGGTGTCTTGATGTTCTTGCGAGCATCCTTTTCAATTTCATCACCAAGCACACGATCTTCTGGACCCAAGAATCCCATCGACAAGAGGACAAGTTCGGCCGGGAAGAATTGTTGGGATCCCTCAATCTTCTTCATGTCCCAGCCGCCAGTTGCCGACTTGGTCCACTCGACTCGGATGGTATTGATACCCTTGACCTTTCCAGTGCCATCATCCACGAACTCCTCAGACATAACGCAGAATTCACGAGGGTCCTTGCCCATGTGCTGCTTGACTTCAGTGTGGCCGTAATCGACACGATAGATTCTTGGCCATTGCGGCCAAGGATTGTCACGAGCACGCTCAGAAGGTGGTTGTGGCAGCAGCTCAAAGTTGACGACGGACTTGGCACCGTGGCGAACCGATGTGCCGATACAATCGTTTCCAGTATCTCCACCTCCGATAACCACAACGTTTTTGCCCTTGGCCGAAATGTATTCGCCATCTGCAAGTTCGGAATCAAGCAAAGATTTTGTGTTGCGGTGCAAGAACTGCATGGCGAAGTGGATCCCCTCAAGACTTCGGTTCTTGATTGGAAGATCACGAGCAACAGTAGCCCCAGTAGCAATGACGACTGCATCATTCTCTGCCTTCAGGTCTGCCAGTTTGATATCTTGTCCAATGGCAACGCCGGTCTTGAAAACAACACCTTCAGCAGCCATGAAATCTGTGCGGCGCTTCACAATCTTCTTATCAAGTTTCATGTTCGGAATGCCGTACATCAGGAGACCACCTGCACGATCGGCACGTTCGTAAACAGTGACTTGGTGGCCAGCCTTGTTGAGCTGATCAGCACATGCAAGACCAGCTGGCCCTGAGCCAACGATGGCAACTGTCTTGCCAGTCCGGACTTTGGGAGGCTGTGGGATCATCCAACCCATATCAAATCCGCGATCGATGATAGCACACTCGATCGACTTGATACCGACAGGATCTTCATTGATGCCTAGTACACATGCTCCCTCACAAGGAGCTGGGCATACGCGGCCAGTGAACTCTGGAAAGTTGTTAGTCATGAGCAGGCGATTCAAGGCATCTTTCCATTGATTCTGGAAAACCAGCTCATTCCACTTGGGAATAATGTTGGAAATTGGACATCCAGAATCTGACTGACAGAATGGAACACCACAATCCATGCAACGAGCAGCCTGGTACTTGAGCTCATCCTCATCGAGTCTCTTGGAAAGCTCGGCCCAATCGCGAGTACGAGACGCCGCGGGACGGTATTTCTCGGATCGACGCTGGTACTTCATGAATCCCTTCGTCTTATCCAAGATCAAAGATCGTTTTTTCTCAACAGAAGTATCTCCGATGGTCTCCTCAATATCTTGGAGAGTTGGTTTTTTATCATGCTTGTCCTTCTTTTCGTGAAGTTCGCGCACTGGGTTTCCAGGAAGCAGAGGGAGTTGATACTCGGCACGCTTTGCTTCGGCAACTCTGGCTGCTTCTTCTTCCAATACTCGCTTGTAGTCAACCGGAAGAACCTTAACAAAGCGAGGCAGAGCTCTGTTGAAGTCAAGAAGGATACGGGCAGCAAGCTCGGAGCCAGTGTAGTGGTGATGGTCCTCAATCAGACCACGAACGAAGGCAATCTCGGCGGGGTCGTCAATACCTGAAGCTTCAACCATTTCAGGGTTGAGCTTTGACATGAAATCCTGCTGAATATCCAAAATGTAGGCGATCCCACCCGACATTCCAGCGGCAAAGTTTCGACCAGTGCTTCCAAGGACGAGGACACGACCTCCAGTCATGTACTCGCAACCGTGGTCACCAACACCTTCGACAACGGCAGTGGCACCCGAGTTTCGGACAGCAAATCGCTCGGCGGCAACGCCACGGAAGAAGCAAGTTCCGCTAGTCGCACCATACAGGCAAACGTTACCAACCAAAACGTTCTCTTCTGCCTTGAATACAGCAGTACGAGGAGGATAGATGATGAGGCGTCCCCCAGACAAACCCTTTCCAACATAGTCATTGGCATCTCCCTCTAGTTCTAGGGTAACACCGGGCGCAAGGAAGGCACCGAATGACTGTCCGGCCGAACCCTTGATATTGACATGAACTGTATCCATAGGTAATCCATCTTCTCCATATCGCTTTGAAATTTGGTAAGAAAGGGAAGTACCCATGGCACGGTCGGTATTGACTATGTCACACTCGATGCGCGATGGCAAGCCTTTATCAAGAGTCAATTCAGCCTCAGAGATAAGCTTGTTATCTAGTCTGACATAGAGGCGATGATCTTGCTTTCGGACATTGAAGGTGGCGACACCAGGTCTAAGCTTGTGTGCTGGTGTGAGGATAAGAGACAAGTCAATGTTTTGGGTCTTGTTTGTTCGGAGGTCCTCGCGAACTCTCAAGCACTCAGCATGGCCAACCATTTCATTAATGGTTCTAAAGCCAAGCTTTGCCATGATTGCTCGCAATTCATTAGCAATGTAGTAAAAGAAGTTAATAACATGTTCAGGCGTGCCCTGGAACTTCTTCCGGAGCTCGGGATCCTGAGTGGCAATACCGACTGGACATGTGTTCCTAGTATTATGAGCTGAGTGTTCCACAGTGAGAAAAACTTTAAGAAAATAATACTGACAAGTGGCACTTTCGCATCATGATGCAGCCCATGGCGATAAGAGGGGTAGTAGCGAAACCCCATTCCTCGGCACCAAGTAAACATGCGATAGCAACATCTCTGCCAGTCCTAAGTTGGCCATCGGTTTGTACGACAACACGGCCACGCAGATCGTTCAGAACCAAGGTCTGATGGGTTTCTGCGAGACCAAGCTCCCATGGTAGACCAGCATATTTGATACCAGTCCATCGAGAAGCACCAGTTCCACCATCGTGGCCGGAAATCAGGATGTGATCCGCCTTTGCCTTTGCAACACCAGAGGCGACAATTCCCACGCCCGTTTCAGAAACGAGCTTGACAGATACTCTTGCTCGAGGATTGGAGCACTTGAGATCGTAAATCAACTGCTTAAGATCTTCAATAGAGTAAATGTCGTGATGGGGTGGTGGCGAGATGAGACCAACACCAGGGGTAGAGTGGCGGGTTCTAGCAATTGACTTCGAGACTTTGTGGCCAGGAAGCTCACCGCCCTCACCAGGCTTGGCTCCTTGAGCCATCTTGATTTGAAGCTCATCCGAATCAGCTAGATAGTTGGAAGTGACACCGAAACGGCCGGATGCAACTTGTTTGATAGCTGATCGCATAGTATCACCATTTGGCATTCTTTCGGATCTCTCAGGATCCTCTCCACCCTCTCCGGTATTGGATTTTCCGCCAAGACGGTTCATGGCAACAGCAAGCGTAGAATGAGATTCCATGGAGATTGAGCCATACGACATGGCTCCAGTGCAGAATCGTCGGACAATTTCAGTCCATGGTTCAACCTGATCAATCGGAACAGGTGCACACTCGTCAAACTTGAAGTCGAGAAGACCGCGAAGAGTGCAAGCCTTGATTTGTTCATACTCAGAGAGTGAGTATGCCTCATATGATTTATCATTCTTGGTGCGGACAGCGTCTTGGATGTTGGCAATTGACGTAGGATCGTTGATGTGCGGTTCTCCGCCATCACGCCAATGATATTCACCAGACTCCACAAGTCCTGGAATGCTGACTGTGTATCGAGAAGGAAATCCCTTTTCGTGGAAACGGAAAGCATCTTCTGCGATTAGCTCAAAGGTAATACCCTTGATTCTGGTAGCTGTGCCCTTGAAACATCGGTCGACGACTGTATCATCAACACCAAGAGCCTCAAAGATCTGAGCGCCTTTGTAGCTAGCCAAGGTGGAAATGCCCATCTTGCTCATAACCTTCAAGATACCTCCGTCAGCAGAGTACTTGTAGTTGCGAATAAGCGTGTCATCGCTGAGTTTCTTCCTGATAAGGCCTTCACGGTTGAGCTTCAAAATACACTCCATAGCAAGGTATGGGTTGATGGCGTCTGCACCGTAACCGACCAAGACACACATATGGTGAACCTCACGAGCCTCAGCAGTTTCAACCACGAGAGCCGCGAGAGAACGCCATTTGTTATTGACCAAGTGATGATGGACCATTCCGGAAGCAAGCAGGGCAGAAACAGGGACACGAGTAGCTGATGTGGCACGATCAGACAAGATGATGATACGGTCCTTGTTTTCAATAGCAGCGGTAGCTTGGTCGCAAATCTCGTCCAGGTGTTTAATATAACCTTGAACGCCTTCGGATTTAGGGAATGTCAAGTCGATGACCTTGACGGTCCAAGATGGGTGAAGTTTGTTGACATTCTTCAACGCATTGAATTCTGGGATGGACAGAACAGGGGTAGGCAACAACAATCTACCGCACTGAGAGGCATCCATTTCAAGGAGATTGCCCTGGGGACCGACATAACATTCCAGCGACATGACGATGGCTTCTCTGATGGGATCAATGGGAGGATTTGTAACTTGTGCAAATAATTGGCGGAAATACTCGTAGAGTAGGCGTGGGGCCTGAGCCAGGCATGCCAGAGGAGCATCATTTCCCATGGATCCAAGCGCTTCCTTCTCGTCAGAAGCCATAGGTGCGAGGAGCAAGCTCACTTGCTCGAATGAGTATCCAAAGGCTCTCAACATGGCATCCTCTTGAATTGCCGTGGAGTCGGGTTTGGCCGTGAGATCAAGGGAACCACGTCTGTCGAGATCTTCATACACTTTGGGCAAGCTGATCAGCTCTTTCTCAAGCCAAGATCTAAAATTATGACGATGCGCGACTGTATTCTTCAATTCTGCATCATCGATGATACGGCCTGCAAGGGTATCGACGAGGAGCATCTTGCCAGGCTGTAGACGGCCTTTGAGGATAACTCGCTCGGGATCAACCTGGATAGTTCCGACCTCGGAAGCGCAGATAATTCTGTCATCATCAAGGACGTAGTATCTGCAAGGTCGGAGACCGTTTCTGTCAAGGTTCGCACCGCAGTATCTTCCATCTGCGAATGTGAAGAGTGCAGGCCCATCCCAAGGCTCCATTTGACAAGCCGCCCACTCATAAAACGCGGCTTTGGCAGGATCCATCGCTGCATTGTCCTGCCATGCCTCGGGCACCATGAGCATGACTGCTTCCGGTAATGACAAGACGCCATTCACAGTCAATAACTCGAGGACGTTGTCGAAAGCAGCGGAATCGGATCCGCCATCCTCAACGATCGGATAAAGCATTTCAAGCTCATCGCCAAAGATGTTAGATTGCATGACACCCTCACGAGCGCGCATCCAGTTCTTATTACCTCGCAATGTATTGATTTCACCTGATTGGTGTTAGTACATGGATTACATGGGAATTTACAAGTTTCCATACCATTGTGAGCTGCCCAGCGCAGAGGTTGAGCACGGTCCCAGGATGGGAAAGTATTCGTCGAAAAACGAGAATGGACAAGAGCAAAGTGGGCTTCGTAATCGGCGTTTACCAGATCATAATAATATTGATAGACCTGCACAGGAGCAAGCTGGCCCTTGTAAACAATATTCTTGTTAGAAAGGGAGCATAGGTAAAACCAATTGTGAAGGCCAATGGTATGGGTCGCACGCTTTCGGAGCACGTAGAGTTGTCTCTCGAAATATTTCTCATCAAAATGATCAGGGTCTGTGGTCTCTGGCGAATTACCATAGCCATATGCGGATGCTAGCACAACGAATGGCTGCAAAATAATAGGCTCACGAGAAGCAGCAGCGGGACCAAGAAGAGTAGAATCTTTAGGAGGCTCTCGCCATCCCAGTACCCTTAACCCCAGGGACTCTGAGATCTCTTCCAATTGTTTTTTTGATTCCTGCAACGTCTCCTCATCTGGCTTGAAGAAAAGATTGCCCACGGCATATTGACCCAACGGGGGAAGCTTGATATCCGTTTCGCGCTCGAAATTCTTGATGAAAAACTTGTGGGGGATTGAGGTCATAACCCCAGCTCCGTCTCCGTCTCGCGCATCGGATCCCACCGCACCTCGATGGGTCATGTTACACAGGAGGTTTCGCGCTGGAAGTGAAGAGGTTAGCATACCGGATCTGACCCAGAAAGGAGTAGGGGCCTACCATCGCTGACGATTTTGTGGCTCGCCTTGCCTTTTATGTGGCTGCAATTGAAGTTAGCCTGGAATCCCTTTGCGCAACAGCTAGGGTCAATACCTACCATGCAAAACCAACACCGCATGCATCTTTTTCCAAGCTTGGATCGTAGAGTCCTCTGGTTCTCTCGGTTAGCATTGTCATGGTGGGTTGGCTAGGGAAACTTACTGCTTCACGGGAAGCGCGCCTGCCCACGACTCATTCTCCTCGGTCTGATACTCATATTGATGGTATGGCTCGTTCTCTGCGTCGATCTGGGTTTGTCTGTCATTGAAATCGTCGGCTTTTGCCATAGCAGGCAAAGAAGCGGCGATTTCGAGGAAAGTTATTCGCAAGGGAGAATTAGGATCCCGCTCGATGTAGGCGATGGGGAGAAGTTCTTTGTTTGAATGTAGCTGATCTTTAGGATAGCAAGTCAGCGGAAGATGTTTTTTTTGTTAGGGCAGTCCAGAAGAAATGTAGGTGGGGTGTGATTGAATGTTTGCTGTGGGGGTAGGAGGGGCAATTGGAAGGAATTCAAGTTCAGCCGAGCAATCTAGCTTAAGATAGCTCCCCCACTGGCAGTGAATCGTCTCAAATTGGTCGCCAGCATCAGCCATCAACGGTCAACTGCCACGGGACTAACGCCGATACTGCTGCTGCTGTTGATTTTATTGAGACACCCAAGTTCTGTGGATTGTCGAATTTGGAAGATTTGCGAGCCTGACAACGCCCAGGCTAGGAGCAGCTCAACCCAGAACGGCTTCATGCATGATGATGATAATGTAATGGGGTTGTAAGGATGGCGATAACAGTGCGATTGGCGGGCCGGCATTGGAAAATGAGGGGAAACGTCACAATGGCATTGCTACTCACATTGCTCAGGCTACTTCTTTGTCTTTGTCTTTGTCTTTGTCTTTGCGTCACAACAGCACCGGCGCGGGGTGTATGAGAGTGCGGCAGTGATGGAGGGAAGGGAAGGGAGAGGGTAGCTTTCAGAAAATTTGAGAAAGATGGGGGACGGCGGGTTTTATTCTTTGCGTTGATGACTACGCGGCACTGGCACTGGGCCTGGCACTGGGCCTGGCACTGTTCACTTGGTGCGGCCGCTAGTCAATAGTCAATGGGCAAGGCGGATCTCGTTTCGTGGGATGGGATATCCGATATTGTGGATGGAGCATGGGCCAGAGGGGAGGAGGCTAGCCAGAGTTCACGTCCGATTCGACCTGCTCCTCTAGGCCTCCTCTTCTTCGGCCTGTACCGGACTTCACTCACTGCACACTGTACACTGCACAGTGCACAGTACATTACATTACACCCAACGCGAACTCGCAGATTTTTGTCTTTGGAGACACGGCCTGCAGTGCAGTTGAGAACCGTGAGACTCGTATTTAGTCAGTTACATTAACACATGTTTGTCTATCTATATAATGAGTGCTCAGTGTTGTATCGGCATTGTCTCTCTCCCTCGCCCGGTACAACTGTGCTGTGCTCAGTAGCCTTGGACACTGCAGCTCGGACCCGATCAGCAGCAGTAGTGACATGCTCCATTCTCTGGCTGTTTTTCTGCGCTCTTCCTCTTCTTAAGCTTCCATTTCCACTTCCACCTCTACTTGTTGGTTGATTATAGCCGATGCGCGCCTGCGGTAGCCGTGGGTGGCCCTTGTGCTTGGACATGGTTTCCCAAGCACCCCACACAGCAAGGCCATCTGCAGAGTGCACGCCCAGATGCATACAGGATGTCTCGATGTCGTGATTCGCATGCAACGCGCAGCCGGCCATCATATCACCGCGAATAGGAGGCTAGGCAGATCGCCTCAAGCGTGTTGTAACTGCTGCTGTACATGGCCTGGGCGACCTTACGCTCCGAGCTGGCGAGCTGGCATGACTTGGAAGACTCAGAAGACATGAAAAAGGTTTTCTTTGCAGGAGGCCGATATCGCCGCTGGCAGAAAGCCGAACCCCGTCCCCGTTACCCAGCGCCTAGGAGCCTAGGTAGCATCATTATTAAAGCCAGCGGTTGATTGGACTGACGAGCTCGTGGGACATGATTCTGGAGCTCGCCGAGGGATGGTCCTAGCTGCAAGCGTCGCCACAGAAAAAAAAAAGTTAATGAAGCTCTTCCTACTGGCCGGACCTCTTCTTCAGGGGTCTTCGCATACCATGAAAAAATCCAATGACACATGAAGCTTCGCCAGTCAGCCAATCATTGGGCCCAGATACCCCGATTAGACAACTGTTCATAAGGTTTCTCCTCAGGAGGGGTAGGTCTCTGGGTGGTCCTGATCGGTCCTGGTCGGCCAACCCTGCATTTGTGCCCCACGTCAGTAGACAAATAAGATCTGACGTTTCTGACGACCTGCAGTGGTTCGCTGCGTCGACGTCTGGCATCTGCAAAAGTGGCGGCTCGCATTTTTCTGAACCGCATCCCGTGACCCGGAACATCTTGGAGGGCCTGATCTAGAAGTCGGGCGCAATAGGAACAGTGAACCGCGTGTCAAGGAAAATCGCTGGCAAAGTGGGATCTTCGAGAGACAGCACTCGGGAAGAGAAACTTTTGGGAAGCACAAAAGAGCGGTCAATCAAAGTGCACCCGAGCCGGCCAGTGCCGAGCTGTTACGCCTCTGACTAACAGATTCAGAAATGGCCAGAGGAGAACCTTGGAACCTTGGAACCTTGGAAGTGCCGCCTGTTCCTCTGGGAGCCAACTCAGCAGAAAAGAGCAGGCCTCCTCTGCATAACTTCGGGTACAAGAGGCCCCAGAGCAGTGTGCAGTGTGTACGGTATTTATTGCCAGCATTGACTTGAACAAGGAAGTGTCTGCGGGTTACGGGTGCTGTACTGGTAGGTTATAACGTCGGTTTGCTCGTCTCCGCGGCCATCGGGATTTGACTTGTCGGATGTTGTCCGGGAGTATGTCCAATGCCCGGGTAAAGAATCAGCATCTTCAGGGCTCACCTGCATCGTCAGGCATTCGACAAGGCTGAGAACGCAAGGCTGTCGATTTATTACAGGGGCCCTTGCATTGTGCATTTTAGCGCGAATGGCTGACCAGGGGAGAGTAAGGTTATTTTCAGCCCCTCATAAGTCAAGTCGCGACAACAACGACAACCTCAGCCTCACATCATAGCCGAGTAAATCTACATCGTGAAATATCTATACAGTAAAGTCTGCAAGATGCTCTCTCTTCCAAGCCTCGCTCCCCAAGATGTAAGCAGCTTGTATTTTGGCTTTTTAACGCGTTCTAACCCCTAGGCTAGTCATATACTCTTTGGTATACCTCTTCGAATTCTACCACTTCTCCACAGCACGAAAATAACAACCATTCCGATCATCTGGGCTCTCAAGCCCAAGGTCAGAACGCGGGCGCAAATCCTCACCGACGACAGCATGCCTTCAATCGACACCCTCTTGCGCGTTTGCGTTCCGACGAACAATACATAGAACGGCGCAAACAAAACGTCCAAAACTATGGCAACTCATGGATCAAGCCTCCTGGAATCCCCAAGTCCTTGCATCAATTACGCGAAGAAAAGAGAGAAATGGAGGAGCATCAGGAGGCCTTGAGACGAGAAGCACTTGCGCAAGAGCTTGCCGAGGCTGAAGTAGAAGGCGTGGACACAATGCTGCAAGGCGAGGGAATGGATCCAGACATAGAAGAAGCGAGAGACCTGGATGACGACGTGCCCGAAGCAGAGACAACTGCTTTGACTGTAGACGAAGGTGACGAAACTGAGAGCGAAGATCTTGAACACGATACTGAGGCTGTTCCGAGAGGAGTTTTGGCTTCACGGCTACCCGATGATGTTTACAGAGAAACGCTTGTGCGTGGAGAAGAACCGCGATCTGCACGTTTTGGAGACGAGGGAGATTCCACAATCGATGGAGAAGATCACTCACAAATGCTGCAAGAAGAAGACCTTGTACAAGAGACCACACATGCACACCATGATGAAGACATGGATATGGACGCCGATCTTGACGCCGACATACCCGAGGCCGGGGGATACGAGCATACAGATACGGAAGCAGAACTTACCAGTAGTGATGATGACGAGAGTGTAGATGATGGTGTACTGCCCCGAGGTTTCCAGCCTACGGCGAGTATGGTGAGGAGTGATGGAACTCAGAATAGTATGGATTTAAGCGGGATTCTCTCTAATGGCAGTAGCCAAATAGGAAGCAGTCCACAACAAAGACACAATCACGGCGGTCCTGCAAGAAGGCTAAGACATTCTTAAAAGGAGAAAAAAGACATTATACAAGTCAAAAAGAGAAACATGAAATTGAGGAGGACCGGATGGTAGGAAGCATTCCGTGATGAAGCGCCTTCACCCTTTTGTGGTCTTCGACAAAGTGTAACTTTTAAAGAAAAATCGCAGTCCAAGAGATGAGCATATGCTTTAGCGTAGTACAAAAGGCAAATAAAAGGCCATTTTCCCTCATCGTGACTCGCTTCTATATCTTCAACCATTAGGCCTCTAGTATCGTGAAATCGTATAAAACACTTCAATTATCTCTGCTACTGTGACGCATTATCAAACAGAAAGAGAATTCAACTTAACCTAGCCTATAGCCTATTGTCTTATGTTGATTCTCTAAGTATTAGTACATTTCACTTAGTAGCTGTTCAATAATGCTTCCCAAATGTCCTGTGCGACTTCGCGATTCTGAGCGCGTAACAATTAAGGAGAAATACATTTTCCACACAAGGAAAATGTTCGAGTAATTACGCTTCTTCCATTTGTCTGTCTTCACTAATCACAAATGCAACAGCACAAAGTCCTAGTACTGACATGGCGCTCATGGCTATCAGCAGCAGAAAACTCCTATCATACAGCCGCCCCATAACGCCGTTGATGTTTCATGCAAGTCCAATCTGATGTCTCAACCATGTACAGTACAACGAAGGTAGCCCAAAAATGGATTCTCCTCTTGCAACTATGGCTTTCGAAACATCTCTTCTCTCTAGATGTCCATCACCTCAAAACACCCACACATAAAAGAACAAGAACCCCACGGCAGCAAAAAAAGCCAACCACACTTTCCAGCCCACTCCTGTCCTCTCGGCCATCACTAACATCCTGTTCATCGTGCCCCGTAACCTCAATCGCGTACTATCGAAAGAGTCGTTCATTTTTTCGGCCAGGGCAGAGGACTCGCGAATCTCGTCGCCGATAGCTATCGTCATCTACCTTTATTAGCTCCACCTTTTTGTAACAGGAAGGGCAAACCCACTGATTTCAACTGTTTAACCTTCCCCAAGATACCCTCAACCTGTCCATCATTTTGGCTCTCTAACTCGTTGAGTACAGCGTCACTGTATTGCCCTCTATTCACCGAGATAATTAGCACCAATTCAACAATCCTCGTCCCCCCATTTGCCTCCGCAACAATCCTCCCAACAAAATCATGCTACGCACCTCGAATTTGGCGTCGCAGGCCTATATCCCGGCCTCTCCGCCGCCAGACCTCCCCCAGGAGCAGCTACCCCATTCCCACCCCCCGAATACCCATAACCGCCTACGCCATAACCACCGGGTCTTGGACTCGCTGTGCCATTGCGTGTCTTATCCGCCGTAGGCGCACCGCCGTTATAGTTCTCGAAGAGGGCGGACCGGGGATCTCGTTGATGGAGGGAGGAGGGTCCGAATCTATGTCGTGAATGAATGAAATCGTCAGCGTAGTGATTAAGAATGAACGCCCCCTTTCCCGAGGGAATGGGTGGCACTATTGCCAATAAAACAGACTGAAACGGGAAGAGACAGCCAAGACTTGGAAAAGCGCATTGTTTTAGGTAGCAGGGAAGAACACAAACCTTTGCGCCATGTTATTGATGAGAAATCATGTGGTGCGGATGTGAGGGAGGGAGTTGTTGGTCATGAAGCACGATGGTCCGGGAAAATAAATGTTGAAATGTGTCGCTTGAAAAGAAGCCACCACATCATCGTTCGCATGGGAAATCTGTTCAAAGACTTCTTTGATCGCATGCTTAATTGCGAAGTCAATCAGAGTTATTTATGGCATTACTTGAGATGTTCAAGCATTAGAGCCTTGATTTCACTGTGGCTGTCGAGCTATTTCTAGTTTTGAAGGGCTTGTTGATTTGCGATGCACTCTTTGGGCAGAAAAGAAGACGGTGAGTGTGACAAGGCTAATCACTTTCGCATTTCAATACCTACAAGAAATAATGACGCGGCTTGTTAATCATACTAATGAAGGAGATTTTCAGTGAAGGATGTGCAAACTCTCTGAGGAACTCCTGTATTGAGTATCAAGGTGCCTACCCTCTCTGTCTGTTTCTAAAATACAGTGATGCTCGGAGGACCTCTCCCATGGCTCCACAATACAATCATAGTATCATATGCCCAGTGCCTTCGTAATGCCATGTTGCAGGTAAAGAACTTTTGTCGGAAAAACGAAAGATGCCTATAAAGTCGATGTGCGCGTTTGCGATCCAGAAGAAAGGAAAATGGATATCCAGCCGATCATGAGATCTATTGTTTGATAGACCAACGATCTCCAAAGGGTATGCGAGACTGCGATTGACCATAGGCCACCAAACATGATCACACGTTCGACCAATTTATTCCTCCATCTTGTCCTCGTCGGCGGGGGCCTGGAAATCATCGTCGTCCTCATCCTCATCGTCATCTTCGATTGGAGTTTGCTCCGCGGCCTTGGCAAAGTCGATATTAACGCCACGAGTACGGCGACCATTGGGGATGATGTTCTCCGTGCTGATCTCCTCCATGTTATCATCATCAGGCTCTTCGGCTTCAATGGGTTAACCAAATACTGCGGTGAAAATCAGCTAAACAGCGAGCGCTTACCAACGATTTCATTCTGTGGCATACATCAGCAATTGCCAACCATCACAATGTGCTTTTTCAAAATGGGAAACCTACATCATCAACCTCCTCGTCGCTTGAGCTGTCCTCGCCCTCACCTTCCATGTTCACCTCGCGGGTTTCTGGCTCGACCGCCTTGCCCTTGCCCTTTCCCTTGGACTCGGCTGCCTGGTTCTGCGTCAACGCTGATCCGTTTTGGGCTGACATGATGAAGTTGCGCTTGGAGATTGACTCTGATTGATGGTTAATTGTTGCTTTGCGATCTGAGAAACAAAGTTGAGTTTGTTTGGAGAGAAGGAGACGCGCGAGTCGCGTGAAAGGCAGAAGCGGTTGGTGGGGCTGCCAGGTCAGGTCATGTGACACACTAAAGCAAGGAGGCTTTCAAGTCGGTCTTTTTGGCTATTGACTGGCGCGTAATCCTTGTATTATTTTTTCATATGAAACAAGATTCGCCCTTGAGGAAATAGTATGTCTCGTTGATTTCAGATAACTCCACCGGCTGTAAGCGCCAGGAATATGATGATGAGTTTTGATTGTACCCGAGATTACCTTTTACAAACATAATCTTTGGATTTTAAGAAGCTTAAAGAGAGAAGTTGAAACACGGAGCCAGCTTGGATTGTGTTGAAGAGTGTTGAGAATTGAAAGTTGAGCATCGTGGAATTGAACAGTGAAGGGGATAGCTACCTTGTTATGAGTACAACAGCATACTTCAAAAGATATCGCCTTCCCACGATTTTTAAAAAGTATCCTTGGTATTAATCGCTAAAAGAGCAATATCTAATCATTCTCCACCGCCGCCGGCAGTCATAAGAAGCATTACACCTCCTAACAACACCCACCAATATCTATTTCACGTATTAGTCAAAGGAATTGCATCAGAGGAAATAACTCACTTCTGCAACATTGTCTTCTCCGGCTCTGGCTGCTCCACCTTCCCCTCGGGCGACAAAACAATAGGCCTATTGAGCTCTGGAAGTGCCCCCTTCCCCATTTTCAACACCAGCACCTTCGGTCCGAAATCCCTCGTTTGCCCAGCATCAATCTTCGCACTCTTGAATGTTACTCCTATCACTTGTCCTTGCACATCGAGATTGAGAACAATTGTTGGGGAATAGCCCTTGGCAAAGCTCTCTGCGGACATTGTCGACGTCGAGGATTTCCAGCTCGAGGTTGCAGCATCGTAGACACCTATTCGAAGAAGCTTGGGTTCAGGAGATAGCTCGGGGGCATCATAGGAAACAAGCTCGGCGGAGAGGGTTGAGGGGTTGTATTTGATTTCTGCGAGCGTATTTATTGGCGTGGATGATGATTCTACGGTTTGGATTGAAACTGTAGTGCTGTCTATCAAATCGGAGGAGCTTGCGGCTATGGCTACTTGGGCATAGAGTGCCAGAATAAAGGGGCGAATTTGCATCTTGGCGATAGTGTGGGCAAGTCGTGGCCCTGCAAGCGGAATTGGAAGCTCACAAGAATCATAATAGCTTCGTCTGGTGGAGGTTAAATTTAATGCCTCAGGCATCAACAATAACAATTCTAGCCTTTATGGATTTATATTACCAAATCAACCTTGATTTCAGGTTAGGAGCACTGATTAATTGGTTCCTGAGCGGGGGTTTTAGGCCGTTCATTCAACAAAGGGAAAAAAATTAAAAAAATCGATGTTCAATAGTCGTTTTATAACTTTCATACTGACATAGCTACGAAGAGTAGCTAGTCTCATCTATTCATGAATCTTCGTGGCAAACAGATGGCGCTTATTTAATAAAAAATTCCAACGCCATATCCTGCGTGAAAATGCTAGTGAAGAAAAGACTTGGGGTATCTCTATCCACGTGGCGCGTTTTTGTTGTCATCAGAATCAGCAGTGCCTCCTTTCCGGGTTGAAACATCTTCCATCCAAGCTTTCCACTTCGACTCTGTTATAGCCTCCTCTCCTCCTGGTTTTGCGTCTGCTTCAGAGGCAATTTCGTCGCTTTCGACGTCCACATCATCATCTTCTATTGAGCTTGAATCGTACTCTATATCATAGATATCCGAGCGTTCGACTAGTCCGTGATAATAATCCACAAGTACTTCCGGGCTTGGCACTATTTTCCAATCGACACGGTACAGAAAATCAAGTTCGAGCAGACCCAATTCAGCAAGTCTGATACCCCCTACTCGAGCATAAGTGGCATTGTTCCAGAAAGAGTCGGAAAGTCCTTTTGATGCCACTGTTGCGGCTGTAATTAAGAATCGATGGATGGTGAGGGTCGTGACTGTAAAGGCAGGGTATAGTGCGCATAAGCGGTCAATGTAATAAACCATCGAAAGAAGAATTGGTGGGGTGAGAGTTGCATGTTTCGCAAGTCTTTGGAGATAATCCAGGACAGAAATTCCAGGCGGTGTCCTGCAGTACGTCAATGAGGGGAAATTTGTGAATACCAGAGAGGATTTTATCCTAACCTAGAGTGAAATCGAGTAAGAGCCGCGTCTCGAGGGGGAAGCCTGTCATTTGTCTGAATAAGCTCCGAAATCATATTGGCGATCAGGACAACCAAATCTTCCACTTCGCAAAACTCATATTTAACAGGCAAGAGTTTCACCTGTGTCTGGCTCGACTTTGCGCGCTTCGGCGGTGACTTTTCGGTGCTAATACTGGGGGACGGTCCATCTCGCGACTGACGTCTTTTTGCGGTCGTTGGAGACTGTGGCTGCAATGAGGGCTTCGAGGGAGAAGAGTGAGCAACACCAGTAGCAGATGCTTCCACGGTTGAAGGCGATGCCACTTTTGGTTCTTGCTTTACCACTTCCACCCGCTCTGAGCGACTTGGCTCGGAAGGTGGAGGCTCCATCTTCAGATTCATGACTGGACTCGCCCACTGTGTGCTAGCGTCGACATATCGCGGCCGCTGCGAAGGAGTCGTTTTCAGCAGAGAGCCGTGAATGTTGAACTGGGGTTGAAGTTTGGACTTCGAATTTCTTCGTGATAATGGAGACGCCGGTAACGATTGGGCCTGGGCAGGCGCATAGTGGAAACTGGGAGAAGACGCTGGAGATCGAGGCTGTGTCAACGGCTTCAGCATGATCCTCAAGATAGGCTCATGATAAATTTGCGATTGACAATTCAGTATTCAAAGGCGCGAGAGTGGGGTGGGTGTCGTCGGTAAAGTTCGTCGGAAGGGTATCAACGGTATGAATGGTGGCGACGATGAAGCAATCGCAAAGTCGAATTCTAAGTTTTGGTGGAAAAGTCGACTTCTCGTCGCGTGTGCGATGTGGATATGACAGAGATATCTGTCTCGAATCTCGATTTGCGTCTCGTCTGGAAGGCTGATTGTTCGAGGAAATTTTTTGGGATGGAGGGGCCAGACGGCGCAGTTGAAATGGATTGATCTAGCCTTTTAGCTCTTCATACCCGTAGGCGCTATAGAGGGATTCGAGAAGACGGATGTTTGAAAAGAGCACAGGTTGTGTAGAAACAGCCGCCCCTACACGCAGCTGTCAACTGCGAGCGAGCGCCATTGTCTAGGTGGAAATTCTAGCCCTGGAGAAGGTGACGCACAAAACATCTGAGCTGATTACTAAACTTGGGTCCTAAAAAGGGCTGAACTGATTTCGCGATTTTTGACAAACTACTATTCAGGCAAACAGTATAGGAGAAAGTATCCACCCGTAGCTACATAAGTAACTAGTGTTCGATCTTCTAACTATATATAACGTGATATAAGTGACTAGAGTATTTAACTTTTAATATTATAAAATACGGCGCATCTGAGGTGTTATGACTGCTGAATTCGACATGCTTTATTGCTATTTTAAGGAGCCTAAACACCATGCCTCAACGAATGCTAAAGACCCTCCCACCCTATGCCAGTAATAATACAAGAATTGAAACGCTACTTGCAAGCTCATACTCCGCCAACCTTTAATCCTATAGCTGTACGAAGTCTATCGCGCTTCTCTTCGAGACTTCCAACTGTGCCATATTCCAGTGCCGACAGTATACGATTAATAGCTGTAGTTGGTATTCGACCAAGACTAACTGGTGTATCAGGGAAGCCTTCAATTTCTTCACCAGTAACAGAGTTGACAAGAGGAGTAAGTCTTCGATCGGCGAATGATACTACTGAGTTTTGCGTACGAGCCGTAGCATTAAGGTTCCTAATAAAAAAAAGACAGAAGGTTAGTTACTAGGAACATATAGAGGTTTAAATTTAAGAACGTACGAAGCTATGGCCCTCGTCTCAAATCTGTCAAACATCCGCTGAATCGCGATCTGCATCTGCTCCTGAGTCTGCTGCATCTGCTCCTGAGTCTGCTGCATCTGGGTCTGGGTCTGCTGCATCTGGGTCTGGGTCTGCTGCATCTGTTCAACCCGTTGCTGCATCTGTTCAACCCGTTGTTGAACTCGCTCGAGAGCTTCGAGAATCTGGGCTCCTTGGTTCAAAGCAGGAATGTTGCCAAACTTAGCGCTCTCCTTTGAGACCACTAAGAATGCATTCGATAGACGGTCTATGTTCGGTGCTTGACTTGCCATGTTTGCCTGTGTAAGAAGTGTGAATTAGCATCACACATGTAATAGCTTTTGTTGACTTTAGAAGATGGAGAGTAGTACGTACTCGGATAGATGACACGTAAAAGGTATAACAAGGCAATGATCGCGTTCTGTGTTGTGATGGTGTTGGTGGTGGTAGCAGTGGGGTTGTTGACGATTGCACAAACGGAAACTGTTCCGTAGAACCTTGAGGCAGGTACTGGAAACCGACCAAGCGCTAAACCGCTTTAATTGAACCCCGCGAACACCACGACTGAGATTATAATAATAAATTATTTAGAAATAATTAAATCTTATTTTAATAATGGTTTTTATTTATTTATTAATATTATTTCATTAAATATTTTAAATAAAAAACTTGAAGAAACTTAGATATTTTATATAGAAAATTATATCCTATACTAAGACTTATAAATATAAAATAGAAGATAAAAAGTGTCCTTACGTAAGAGCTACCCTGACCTTTCGGGAGCTCGCTTACAAGTCCCCGATATTAGATGCTAATTTATTATTCGAGTTGAACAGGGGCGCATTACCTGTCCACTATCTCAGCGTCACGAGTGACCACATTCCTTATCCTATTTCTTGTTCAATTGTTTCCGCTTCACTACTATGTCTACTTCTACAAACACACATACGAATGGCAGCCGGCCCCAAGCTGCTTCAAGACAAACTGCCCCTGCTGCGATGACAATGAATGGCCACTTTGCGTCTGTTGGCGATGGGCCATCTAAGGAGCAATATGAACATGGCATCCAAGTGGTTGACGAGGAGAAGGCTTTCAAGTATGCGACACCATTTCCCACTGTTTCTATTTCTTACTGACTGATATCTGGAAAGTCCAAGCCTTAATACGTATCTCCAGCTCACCAAAACCGCACAATCTGGCTTCAACTACCACCTTATTTCAGTCTTTGGCTCGCAGTCAACAGGGAAGTCGACCTTACTTAACCACCTTTTCGGCACACAATTTGGGGTGATGTCAGAAAGCGAGCGACGGCAAACCACAAAAGGAATATGGATGTCAAAGAACAAGCGGGAGGATCGGGTGGGGGCAGGCGCAGAAAAGATGGCAGAAAATATTCTAGTAATGGATGTCGAAGGGACAGACGGTCGAGAGCGAGGGGAAGACCAGGACTTTGAAAGAAAGAGTGCACTGTTTGCCCTGGCTACGAGCGAAGTTCTTATTGTGAATCTTTGGGAGCATCAAGTAGGGTTATACCAGGGGGCGAATATGGGATTATTGAAAACAGTGTTTGAAGTAAACTTACAACTTTTCTTAAAAGACAAGCAGTAAGTCCCCCTTTCTGGAATCTCTTATGTATCTAACAAATGCCCAGGTCAAACCCCCGCTCTCTTCTTTTCTTCGTTATCCGCGATCATATTGGCGCAACTCCTCTAGCAAACCTCCGCAATACCCTTCTAGCCGATTTGACGAATATATGGTCTGGCCTATCAAAGCCTGCAGGTCTTGAGAAATCAAGGATAGAGGATTATTTTGACTTCGCATTTGCAGCACTACCACATAAGATCTTACAACCGGAGAAATTCGTGACGGAGGTTGAGAGATTGGGTACGCGATTCCGAGCAGGTCACAGGGCCTCCAAGCAACATGGCCTTCACGTGGATCACGAACTTGAAGGCGGCGTCTTTCTGCCGGAGTATCACCGACGGATACCTGCTGATGGCTTCTCGGTTTATGCAGAGGGGATCTGGGATCAGATTGTGAACAATAAGGACCTGGATTTGCCAACTCAGCAGGAGCTTCTCGCCCAGTTTCGATGCGACGAGATATCACGTGAAGTATTGGAAGCCTTTGATGCTGCTATATCACCACTCGAGGAGAAACAGGCGGAAGGGGTCAGATTGGGGAAGCCGGCAGTTTTGAAGGATCTAGGTGTCTCTGGGAAAGCTGCCCGTGTAAAGGGCATTAAGGCTTTCGAGGTTGAGGCGAGCAGATACCACAAAGGAGTGTACGCGAGAAAGCGTGTCGAGCTGGAAGGGAAAATCGATACAAGGCTGAAGGCGTTATATCAAGGTCAACTTGCGGCAGCTCACAAGTCCGGCGTTGCTTCATTCAGCGACGCTGTTGCTGGAGCTGTAAAAGCCGGTCAGAAGAAAGGGGCTTCTTATGAATTTGCCGATATCGTAGAGCGCGAAAAGGGGGTTGCTCTTAAACAATTCGAAACCGAAGCCAAGAGCCTCGCGATCGAAGGTATAGCATGGAGTAACTTCAAGCAACAATATAACCTCTACGAGAAAGATCTGGACGAAGTTAGTGCGCGATTGCGCAAGGAAGAAATGCGACGACTTGCCACGCGTGTTGAGCGATGGGTTCGGTCACGATTGGGAGAATCTGTTGGGCTTGAGTTCAACAAGCTCGGATCTGGACGAGGAGGCAGTGGCGCCCCCGAGGAAGGAGTAAAACCCGCTACCGAGAAAGATTTGTGGGATAGGATATGGAATCTCTTCATGTCCACTGTCAAAGAAGCCGAAACCCGCTTCGTAGAAAGAGCAAAGAGCTTCGATGCCAGCCAGGATGAAATCGATGTCGGGCTTTGGCGCCTAAGGCGGAAAAGTTGGGGAGTCTTGAAAGCTAAGGTAGACGAGGAAGTCATGGAAGGCAATATCCTTCTCAAGCTTCGCGAAAACTTTGAAGACAAATTTCGATACGACGAAGCGGGTGTGCCAAGGATATGGCGACCAACAGATGATATCGAGGGCGTATATACGAAAGCCAAAGAGTCGACACTTACCTTAATCCCATTATTAGCACGATTCAGGCTCGCCGAAACCTACGCCCCTCCAGATCTTCCTGAATGGGTTGGAAATGCGCCTGCCAGTGTTGATCCAAAGGATGAAGAAGATCTGGCGCCAATTGGCGGTGTAGACGAGGAAGAAGGAAAGAGTCTGGAGGAAGAAATGACGATCTTGAGTGAAGCAAAGCGCCAGGATCTCGTTGTGAGGTTCAAGAAGACTGCAGATGGAGTCTACGTTGAAGCAAAGAGAAGTGCCATTGGGGGTGTTGCTCAAGTCCCGCTCTATTTTTACGGGTTACTGCTGGCGCTGGGGTGGAACGAGATCGTTGCTGGTAAGTCTTGCCTTTTTTGTGTGTTTTGCAGATACTAATTGCTTTACAGTACTTCGCAACCCAGTCTACTTTATTTTACTCATCTTAATCGGCGTGGCAGCCTACGTAACGTACACACTCAATCTTTGGGGTCCCATGCTTCGAATGGCCAACGCAGCCTCGAGCCAAGCTGTCGAGATAGGTAAAGAGAAGCTGCGAGAATTCTTAGAGAACTCTGAGACAGGTCGCCAAGCCATCGGCTTGCCACCCAAGGGAGACAGCGATAACATCAGTCTGAACACTCTAGACAGCAGAGGCAAAAGGAAGCCATCTGTGGAAGACGACGGTGATGACATCTAGGTTTGGATGGCGTGTTTCCTTTGGATTGTATTGTACCTAGGTTGACTGGCAAGTCAGGGGGCATGTGGCAACTTGTACTGTACTCTAATGACGGGGCGTGGGTGTTAATACGATATGCTCATACGAAAGCTCAAAGTGAAGCCTTATTGACTCTTGCAATGAACAAGTTAGGTGATAAACCAAGATTTTCCCTCACCTCTTTCTCCTTTCACAACCTGATTTCTTCCAGGTCCAGCTCAAGCAAAAAAGCAAGCAACTGTAGTCTACGCTTATCTCTCTCTACTTGCTATAAAGATCCATTCAAGCCTCGTGCATACGCGCTCGCTATCTATGTCCTTGTCCTCTACAATTTAAACAATGAAGAAAGGCAAAGACATTCTTATTAGAACCTGAAAAGAGGAAAAATTCTAGAACATTTCCCTATTCACCCCCTCCTTTGTCCATCTTTCATATACCTTTATCGCACCTAAAATTCTAAAATTAGCACCCTTCCTTCCCTTTTATCTCTCTCTTCCTCCCTTTCAGCAAAAATTCTAGAACGCTTCCCCATCCATTCATTCGCCGCTCTAATTCCTGGAAGAGGCAATAAACGAGAAGGATTTTAATTTTGGGGTCCAGATGGTCTATTTTTAGAATGGAACAATTAATATCGTCATGCTTTACGATGACGAATTCTTTTCGAAATTTATGGGGGGTGGGGTGTTTTTTAAAAGGAAGGATGGATGGAGGAAGGAATGACTAGACTGGTTTAATGGGATGAATTATGGAGGGATGCGATAGGCTTATTGCCGCGTATGTGGTTTTATGCGGGGACGATCAGACGGATAAGGAATAAGATATCCTTGAGATGATCTTCCTTCTGTTATTTTCAGGGTCTACCCCCATTGACAAACACCGAGCTATTTTTCTCACCGTCCTTACGATAATATGACCAACAAGGAAATTTCTCGCTTCCGCTCATGGAATTTGTTGGGAACTAATTCAAGTTTCCAGACAAGAGGCTCTTCCAATAAAACGGCTACTCCAACCAGTCAACACTTTTAAAAGATCATTCATTCACAAACAAATTCGTAGGGAAAAGAGTGAGCAGTCAAGGTACCGGTAAGGCTTCCTTCCGTACGGATCAGCAGGTCATATTTTGAGATTTTTTAGGTCATGTTCGATGGGAGCCGTTACACACTTACAATGGTGGACCGAATTGCGGGGAAAAGCCCCAAAACGACACAAACCGTGAAGCCTCTCAAACCACTCACGATGTCGCTCGTACAGTAGAGCTACCGGTTCACCCTGTATTTCGCACAGACAGAGGGGCAACTTCTGAAATTGTGCAAGGTACAACTGCACAAGTATATAAATAGGCGACTTGGAAATCGGAGGAAAGTTTTGCCGGGTCGGCAATTCATCCCCACGCTTGGGCCGACTGCCGAAAAGAGGCTTGAAAGCCGGAGGAAAAGGAGCCGTGCCGTAGACCGGCAGATTGGCCTCGGCCTTCCCGCTTCTTCTGCGTTTGTTTAAGCTTATTGTTTATTTCAAACAAGCCTATGCTGTCATTAATTAAATAGTTTAATTTTTAAAAATACTCAAAATTTAACTTTATCTAACATCATATTAAAATTTCAGATCCAGTTCTTTCTTTCTGGTGTTCTTCACGGCGGATTACCTAATCACCCGTGATCACCAAATAATGTACTTGATCAGTAAGCGGCCCATATCACTAAGTGGCCCACAATCCCTGTCACCTCTACACTTCTTAATCAATTAAAAATCAACCACATTAAATATTAACTTTCTAATTAGATCAATTGATTTATTAGTACTCTGGGCACGTACGAGCAGTGTGTTCTAATGATCTACATATACTACATGTCCATAGCGCCCGTACTGATGCCTTAGGATTAGATGGCCCAATCACCTGAATTTCCACCTCCTCATTAGTCCTTGGCCTCCCTTGAGCCTCCTGGACCTCCGCAGTACTTAAAACACCTCCCCTACCTACGTACGACTTCTTCTTTTGCCTCTTCTTGTGGGAGTGGTGGTGGGTGACGGGGATAGTGGGCCACTTAGTGATATGGGCCGCTTACTCGTTAGCGCGCTTGGCGTTTATTCAGCTCCCCGAATACACGAGCCACTGTTTCGTCTTGGCGCCAAGACCCTGTCTCTTGAAGCATTTTTTACCACGATGAGACGGCGATCAAACACGTCAAAAAGCTTCAATTGGACCAATGTTGACAACTTGCGGCCGAGGCCTGGATGGGTTAAACCCAGACCAAGCAGCTGGAATGTCACTCCGCCCCCGTCCTGGGCAATAGCTTAGCATTGTCAATGCCAGCACCAAAACTAACTCCCGAAATGGATAGTTCGTCCAAGATCTGGAGAACTCGTATGTTTATATACCCCCTCATTCCCCCTCTGCAAACCTCCCAGTGACATCCAGATGCTTCCCGACTGGTCTTCGGGCACAGAACTGCAGGCGACCCTGTGGCGGCCTTCAGATGAAAGGAGTACCTGTCACGAATTGTCGTCAGCAGAATAAACCTCTGGAGCAGCCTCAATCGTTTCATAGAATGTCTTTTTCGTTCTCGTCTGTTGTTCCCCCAATCACGGATCTCATCTTGATGCCGCCGCAGCTCCTCCCTTTGTCTCATCTCATGATGGAATCCCGTCAAGCTGAAATTGGTCGTACCAAAGTCCGGCCTTGAAATCATTCAAGATCGGACGAGCTCCTCTTCGTGCTTCCTCTTTTTTTTACGTCCAACCACTTGCAGTTTTTTCTCTTCTCACTGTCATTTACGCCTGTGCTGGCACAATTGCATCCGTTCTTTTCCGTGCTTACTATTTTAAACGCCTTGAAGGTCTCTGAAGTGTTGTGCTTTATATTTCGTCCCACCGTAAGTTGGCCATGTTTTGGCCATGGGATATCCAATGATGCTGAGCTAACTTGTTTATAGCTTTTATACAAAATAAGCATAAATTCACCATGAAGTCTTTCACTATTTCCGGCCTTCTCGCAGCACTCCTCTTCGCCGTGCTCCTTGTCGAGGCTTCTCCCTTGAATGCAATCGCACCACACCGAGGAATCCACTTCCGGAAAGCGAAGGGAATTGGCGCTGTGGGAACCGGAATCAAGCCAACACGTGCTGCAGGTGTAGCAAAGGCTACTGGGGCCGCCAGAGGAAAGGCTACGGTCTCAGCTGTCGCAGCTGTAGAGGCTTCAAGCTCGGTTGCCGCTAGCGCAAAGGGGAAGGGCAAGGCTACTGCTTCATCTGCAGTTGCCAAACAGGCAATCAGTGCAGCAGCAGGCGTAAGTGTAGCAAGTGTAGCCAAGGCGAAGGGAAAGACGACAGCAGCAACTGCTTCCAAAAATGAGAAGACAACAGCCGTCTCTTCGGCTGCCACCACCTCGGCCACTTCAGCCTTGAATGCTACGATTCTCGACTGCCAAATTACAGTCCCAGCCAATCCTTTGACCGCTGAAGGTCTCGCCACTCCTTATATTCTCCAAGCTCCCTGCTCCCAGGCAGTGGGGACGCAACAAGCGTTTGCCGAAGCCGCGATATTTGATCCTACCACCAACACGGTTAGCATCTACCACCCCTTGGTCATCAATGCAGGTAAGGATCTCTGTGAATTTGAAAATTGCAAGAGAAAGCAAGCTGACTCAAGCTTAGGCACAACACCATTCGCAGCTCCTGTTGTCCCAACCATTCCAGCTGGCGCCACTGTTGGTCTCTGGTTTGGGTTCAATGGTGGAGTTCTAAAGCTCGTTGACGCTAACGGCCTCGACACCAACAACTCCCCATTACTGAAAGCCATCACATGTATCAACGGTCTCGCTGGAGTCCAAGGTGATGTATTCGGACAAGTCAGTTGGTGCAATGCCCAACAATTCTTCGCCGCCGCCAACGCCGGAAAGATTGTAATTCCACCCCTTGGCACCGACATCAATGGAGCCACATGCCCAACATCCCGTTCTTTCGAAATCACCGATGCTTGTCCCTCAGACAATGTCCCAACTCAATACCTCTTGCTAGCAGACGGACGGACCGCCCAAGACACAGCAGCCAACCGTGCCGCCAACCCCGACGCAACCGTCATCAACAATGCCTCCGATGAAGCCCTCCTTGCCAACATCATCGACCCCCTCATCAAATGCACGCCCTTCACTGGCGCTTCTCTCGACGACCCAGGAGTCAACGTTCCCGCCCTCGCCCTTTCTGAACTTCAAGCCGGAGCGCTGCAACAAGCACCCATCGGCCTGGTCCCTTTGAACGACCCTGACACTCTCTTGACCAACGGCGGCACCGTCTCCACAGCAAAGACAAACGAGTACCGCCTGGGTGTGAACCAACCCCTCGTCGCAGCCGGCAACGACAGCGGTGCTCTCATCCCCTATTGCGACGGCATGCTCTCCGTGGGCCCCAAATTCTTCGCCGACAACGAAGCCACTTTCATCGGACAGACCACCCCCGATGCTTGCGTCGGCAACAACCTGTTCACATTCATGTGCATGCGCTTCATCATGTCCTTGACTCAACTCACCTGTCCTGTGAGCCAAGAAGTTGATCCTGTCGTTTGCCAGACGGATTCCACTGGTGCTGCGACTTCGTGCACTATTAACCTGAGTGCGACGGCTACGGCTACCAATTCGAAGGCTGCAACGGGCACGGCCACCGTGGCGAACACGAAGGCGACGGCTACGGGGACCGCAACTAAGGCGAAGGGTGTAGCGACCAAGGGGACCAGGAAGGCTACTGCTGCGAGTGGGGCGACAAAGGCGACTGGGAAGGGGACGAAGGCTACTGCTTCGGCTTAATCTTTCCTTAGTTACTTTGAATTCGTTTGGATTCCAATGAGGAGAGTGTGTGGAGGACATGTAGAGTACTAGATGTGTTTGTGTCAGTCAGTCAATCATATTCAGAAGAAGGTGGATTAGAGTTTCTCTTTCCCTGATGAGATATAGTATATGTAGTATAGAATTCCTTGTATTAATAACAACCAACAGTCCAGCAATTAATTATCTAATCAACTACTTCTAGTAACCAAGTCCGTAGGACAACCGAATAACCCAACGAACCAAACGACCAATTATCACTCCTCCCACTGCTTTCAGCCCCCCAATCATAGCCCTCTGCGCGGTGACGGTCGAAACACGCCAAACCCCAGAAAAGAAGTACCTGCACAACGGCCAATCCCAGTATCGCTACGGCCAACTTAATAGACTCGGCGTTTAGGCGGCCGCTGATTTTAAACAACAAAACACAGAAGGCCCCCCAGACGATTATAAAGGAAACGGTGACAAGCGTGAAGGCAAAGTACGCGCCCTTGTGCGCCTGGAGGCGGGGGGGACCGGGATAGAAGAAGCCGTATCGGTCGGGGATGTGAATATGGATGTCCTGATGTAGGTTTTTACAAGACGTCGACGCTGAAGTTTCGGAAATGTGTAAAATGTGGGATTGTCGGGTTAAACTAGCTGATAAGTCTGTAGGTAGCTAATGCGCCTCTATCTAGTAGTAGGTTCGCTACCGCATCGTGCTCGTTCTCAATTGCCCATGATAACGGCGTCTGGCGATCACTATCTTTCGCCTCTAGATCCGCGCCTTTTTCCACTAGGAGCTTCACCACCGCCTTGTGTCCCATCTTTGCCGCCCATAACAGCGGCGTCTGGGTATANNTACTGTCTTTAGCCCCGAGATCCGCCCCTTTCTCCAGCAGGAGCTTCACTACCGCTTCATGACCGTTCTCTGCTGCCCATGACAGCGGCGTCTGGCCAAAGCTACTGTCTTTGGCCTCTAGATCCGCGCCTTTCTCCAGCAGGAGCCTCACTACAACCTCGTGTCCAATCCGTGCCGCCCTTAATAGTAGTGTTCGATCGAACTTATCTTTCGTCTCGATATCGATCTTGCCTAAAGCACAGAGAAAAGCAAGAACTACCTCGTCGCCTTGCTCTCCGAACTGAGAGAAAAGACATTTATGCCGCGAGAAAGTGAAGTATCTGCCAAAGCTGGTGCGTTTGTTTCTATTCTCGGAGTATTGTTTGCATAGAAGGGAAAGTAGAGGCTCATGCCGCTGGATTTCAGCCTGGACTTCTAGAAATGCCTGGACTGCTTCATCACTCCCGCAAGCGAGAGCGGCGAGAATTGGCGGCCCATAACGCTCATATTCAATTTCAAAGCATGACTCCACCTGAGGATGGATTCGAATAAGGTCGGCCAAGTTCTTCTCTGCAAGGATATAAAGGATGCTAACTGATTCCGTATATTGCCAGGTATTGTCCCTTTTGAAAATATTGTTAAGGAGTATCCACCGTTGAAGAGGGAAGTCGGCAAGAAAATCCCCTTGCTCTATCATATTTCGTTGAGCGTTATTAGCGTGGCAAAGAATATTAAGAACTGAGTATTCGAGAAACGGAAACTGTAAGCTAATGGTTTCCCGCAACTGTGCTACCTCAGAGCCCTGCGGTAGAGGGTTCGGTATGTCGACATCTTGGCTGACTGAAGCGTTTAGCTGAGCCAAGCAGCAATTCCTCAAAATTTCGTTGCCATGACCCACAAAGTTGCCAGAAACCCCAGACCACTGGCCCCCATATTTACCTAGCAAGAAGTCTCGAACAGACTCGTGGATAAACTGGACTTCGCAGGCCTCGTTCCGCGTGACTTCGGCCAGGCCCTTAGAAGAACTTCTCACGAAAGTCTTTATTTAGTCTAAATCCACATCTTCCTGGTCCCAACAGCTCGAGCACTCTTTGTCGAGACCAAGCTGAGTCGCGAAGTAGAGCTCCTGCGGCTTAAGAGGGCGAGTTGCAAAGAGGATCCATTTAAGACAAACCTGCAGCCGTTCGAGATTTGCTCCATCTCGCACAAGGATCATCTCAAACAAGTCGGTCAGTTTTGGCGGGATTTCCTTTAGACGCTCACGGATCTTCTTGATAGAAACAAGGCTGTCGGGGTATTCAGAGTTAAGAATATTGAGAACCAAGACGACCCAGAGAAAAATGCTAGAAGATTTCTCGAGGATTTCGAACCGAAGTGATTCGGCTTGCTTCGACTTGCCTAGCCTGAGTTTCGACTTGATATAGTGTTTGATGTCTTCCGTATGCCCGATTTCATCTTCCAGAATAACTTCGATGCCCTTCTCAATGACGACAGTCGGATAATGCCGACTAGAGAAGCAAATCTGCAACCGAACCTGTGCCTCCCTCGCGCAATCGCACAGCTCCTCAAAAAAAGCAAACTATCCCCGTGGCCTGGTTTTCATCACATTCATCCAGCGCATCAACGAATATCATTAACGACTGACTCCCAAGCTTCTCAACAGCATGCGTCAATGTCTGCTTCAACGCTTCCTCACGCCATCCATTCCGTAGCATAACCTTTGCGCCATCGACCGTCATCCACTCTAAACTATCTCTTAAGTTCACCACCTTCGCAAAAAGCTGGTGAAGAAGAGAGCGGTATAGACCCGTCGTCGACTTCTCCTCGACCGTGCCCTGCGCGAGGAAAAAGAACGACAGTGTGATCTGTGAGGGATCGCCTCTTGCGTTGAGCTTGGCCTCTTCGAACAGGAATTTCATTAGAGTTGACTTCCCGGTGCCGGGATTGCCTTTGATCCAAAGGAAGCCGCCGTGATCTGGCTGTTGCGCTATATCGTGCCAGGATATGTATTTGGATATGGTAAGGAACCAGCGGCAGGTTGTTCCTTGGGCGGCTGTTAGGCTTGTTAGGCGCTCGTCGATTTTGGTGAAGTAGAGCTGGTCTATTAGTGATTGTTTTGTATCAATTTCGATGCCATGACCAACTCTCGTAACCGGTTCTTTTCGGATTTCTGGTAATTCAGCTCCAGGAAGCGGTCGTATATTGTCTGTTCATTAGCCGCCAGTCAGCATTGACTTATTATCAATGGCCAAGGGGTTTGTACTTACCGCCATGCACAGAATATTCAGAGTAAGAGAGCGATTCAGAGTCGAGAAAGGTCGGGTCGCGACGAAAAGGGACGGGGGATGACTGGTTACGTGAAATATTTAATCGTTCGATGGAACTAAAAGTAGCCTGTGAGACAGTTGATAGTTCATCGCGCTGATGTTTCTTTGCACGCCTATAAAGCGTCTCTTGAAGCCTACTAAATGCATTATTCGCCCCCTCGCCATAGATAAGTGGCATTTGGATGTCGAAAATTCCTAGCAGGGAATAAGCCATGTCTTCTTCACGCCCGGTCTCACGATTTTCTGCCCATGACATTCGCTCCTTGACGCTGAACGTGGATAAAGGAGTAGCCCCTTGAAGAGCTGGAGGCGCAATCCCAGTTATCTCATAAAGCTGTCGCTCTAACGAATTTTTGTCACCGAGTCGTTGGCTATTCGAGGAATAGAATTCAACAGATTGAGGAGCAATGAGTTCTTGAACTGTCCAACCACGGGTAAACCATCGACTTTTCCGGAAGGCTGATTGCCACGACTGCAAAGATAGGTCGACCTGATCATGATCATTTGTCGAAACATCTGACAGATATACGTAGCATTTAGCGGCATTGCGGTACCAGTGAAACATAGAATTAATAGCTTCCGAGAGCACAGCACTGCTTGATTTATCGATGCAACACGTGTCTACCCAAAAGTATTGCAAGCCATCGCGTCTGGCTTGTTCTTCGCAGAAGCAGATCTTCTTATAACCAGACTTGCCCTTACCAGTACCATCCATCAAGTCTTTAAAGGTAACCTCTTCTGAATCCGCTCCCCATGTGTGCGAAAGGATGGCATATTCTGGAATATTCTGGCCAACGAAATCCCTGGTCAGGCTGAACTCGCCAGCGCTGTTACGTTCTAAAAGACGCATCGTGAAGGCTGAGCTCGTTCAGCGCTGTTACGCGCGTAAAAGACGTATCATTCAGGCCGATTTCGAGAGAAGTAAGGGAAGAGCATAGAATCTTGAGCTCGCAAAACCCGGAAGCCGATTGTTTAGGTGAGAGTATAACGTAGCCGAGAAAAATAAATGTAGCCCAAGAGGTGAGGTGAGGCTGGACTGCAGGACGAAGTTGGCTTGGCGAATGTGTGACATCGTGGGGGCTGGTGGGGTGTTGCGCGTGCAGTGCAGTGGTGAAGTTAGCTACCGTCTCGACAATGTAGCTTAGATATACAGGTATATATAGCGTTGCTATGTTGCTTTAGGTTATAAAAGGTAAAAAAGTATGTATCGATAGGTTGTCATGTCCCTGAATTAAACAAGCATTATTATATATCAGAGAATAGTAGGAGGCCCTATTCTCTTAATATTTAAGCCGTAAGAGCAAGCATTACCATCTCCTCCTCCAAAACATACTCACCCTCCTCCCCCCCGCCGCACTCTTACTACTCGTCGGACTTGCCGCGCCTCCCGTCCCCGTGCCTGTACTTGTCCCTGTCGCCTTCGCCCCTCCACTCCCCGTCACACTTCCCGTCGTCGTAGCAGTCGCACTCCCCGTAGCCGTAACACTCGCAACATCCTCAACCCCATCAGCAATCGCCTTTCCTGCTAGCGTCCTCCTGAAAAACTCCAACGCAGCAATAGGTTGATAATAAGGTATCTCGTGGCCGGACTCATAGATACGCGTGAAGGAGAAGTTGCCGTATTGACGGACTTGACCGTAAGAGGTGTCATTAACGGTGAAGTTGCTGTAGGGGACGGACCGGAATTGCGTGCTGTGGGTGTAGTTTAGTTGCAGGGAGATGGCTTCGCCGCCGAACCACTTCGTTTTGTGTTAGTTGAAAAGGGGGAAAGGGGGAGGATGGGGATGGAAAGAGGGGAAGAAGGGAAGAGGGAAGACAAACATTACAAATATAATCCGCATCCCCATAAAACAACGCAACCCTAACCCCACTATCCAACAACCCCTCCAAATCCGCCACAAAATTCCTATAAATAAAATCTCCCGTAGCCTCAAAATCATCATACACATCATCACTACTATCACTCGTATAATTTAAGTTGACCCCCAGGGCCTCCTGCGTACTCGCCAAATTCAAATAATCAACAAAATACCCCGGAGGCGTAGGATCATCCGCCGGATGACGGATATCATAGGTTCCTCGGCCGGAAAATTGGTAATAAGGCCCCTCGACTTGCCCGCGACAGGTGTTCGATGCGTTGGCGCAGATTTCCATTCCCAAGGTAGTGGATTGGTTAGAGGCGGTGCAAGAGTCGATTTGGTCGGAGCACATTCCTGGGTCGTAGAAGGCGGCCGTCATTGATGCTGCGATGGAGGGGGACACAGCTTGGATGCCATAGGTGTTGTTGACAGCGAAGGTGGGGTAGAAGGGAGCTTGGATTTTTTCGTCGATTAGGCCGTTGATTATGCCGAGCGTGTCCATTATTAAGGGGATGCCTTTGGAGGTGCCGTTGAGAATGGCGGCGTTTTGGTCGCTGAAGTGGGAGAAGAAGGAGGGACCGTAGTGCCCGCCGTAACTTTCGGTCCATAGATTGAATTTCTTGACGCTGATTTTGGAGTCGAGGGTTGGGAGGTTGGCGAGGAAGCCTTGGAGAACGTGCCAGGCTCCGATTGCGGCGAGGTCGGTGGTTCCGACTGCGACGGAGTCGTCGATTGTTGGGCTTCTGCGTGATTATAAGTAGGTGTCGGGGTTTTAGTAAAGGAGAAACTTACGCTCCGTAATCCGAGATTTCTTCGGATGAATATGAAAATCCAACACCGATAGGTTGGGAGAGGAAGAACATATTTGATACTTCATTCCATGCATATGGATTTAGTTGTGTCTTGAGATCTTCCGTGACATTGCAAGGTCCAAGTTCTGTAATTCATTAGTAAGTCTTCTCTAAAATTGCAAGGAAAATTCACCTTGGAAAAATCCAATAAGGGAATCAGATCCAGGTCCTCCATTCAACCACAAAGTAAGGGGGGAAGTCGCAGGATCATTTCTCGATTCCACAAACCAAAAAAACATATGCGTAGAATTATCCAAATCGACATATCCAGAATAAGTATTTACACCAGGTGTTGTTTCACAAGCCGCCTCCTTTTCAGGTTGCTTGTACCGTATAGAGGCTCCTCCAGGTGATGTGATGGTGGTCACGCCCGTGGCGTTCTTCGGAGTAACTGGCACTGGCGTCGGAAAAGAATATGGGTCGAAAATTGTCGAGAGCTCCAGGGGTGACAGGGTCGGCGATGAAGCGACTACAGCCGAAGCCAAAGAGAGCAAAATAAACAAATGCATCTTTAAAAATTAAGCGTATGATATATACGTCAGATGTTTCACTGGTAACCAAAACAATAAAGAGGGCAGAGGAACCTAAAGTACAATTCTGAAATTAGGCAGTCATGATCCCTCTTTTTCTCCTCGTGAGGCTGTGCCGCATGGCAAGGAGATTGGGCTTTAGATTGCCAACGTGAAAGCCTCAAAGCATGTCTTGGCGCGAGTGGTTTCACGTAAATATATGTCAAACAAATAAAGAAGAGAAGGATGGCTTGAAGGTTGAACATAAAGAGACACTTGAATCTTTAACGAACATTTCTTTTCAACGTAGTTTGCCCTAAAGCTGCAGCCATTGCTGGAGTGGCCAGCATGTCTTGCGGCTTCGCCCGTCGCCCGGGCTGTGCTTGTGCGCTGGTTAAGGCCTGAAGCCTCGAATCATCTTGGGCCAGTCAAGTATTATAGTATATGGGAACATGAAGAAGGTTCAGGCACTTGTGCAGGAACGAGATTTGTGATGTTGGAGGGAGGTTGGAGGTTGTGTTAACGTTGCAATAAAAAGACAGTCCGAGGCTGACCCGATCGGCCGGATAAACTCATGGCCGGATAAGAAACTTATCTTTCCTACTCGGTCCGATTTTTCGTGAGGGCCGTGGAAATTATTAAAGGCTAGTTGAGATACTCACAGTAGGTCGGCAACCTACAAATATCGTAGTAATTGGCCTCTTTTCGCTTCAAGAAGGGTCCTTTGGTAATATTTTGCTGAATAAAGGTGAGCGATTTTGCTCCTGTGATATATCCTTAATACATCGAGCGCAGCCCTTAGCAAAAATCCAGCCGAGTAAAGTTATATCCAATATTCCGTAACTCCGTCCTCCGATCTCCGATAACCTCCAATCTCATCCAACTTCTCGAAACGAATCAGCTACGTCAACGTCTAACGTATATCCTCAATTTCTCTCAGCATGACGCGCAAAGTCCCCTTCGGCCGCCAAATGCGCGACGCCTATTTCGGCTTCTCCCCTTCATATACACCTCTGAACCACGGTTCTTTTGGCACGGCACCTCTCCCTGTCATCGCCCATCAACGCGCCTTCGACACACTTGCCACTGAGCGCCCCGATACATTCATCGTCTTCGACTTGCCACGCCTCATCGACGAGTCTCGGAATGCTGTTACGCCCTTACTTGGAGTCCCAGTTGATGAAGTTGTCTTTGTACCTAATGCTACCACAGGGATAAATACCGTACTCAGAAATCTAAAGTTCGACGAGGGAGATGTGATTGTGCATTTTAGTACCATTTATGACGCGTGTGAGAAGACAGTTGCGAGTGTGGGGGAGTTGGAGCCTCTTACTCGCAGATGCATAGAGATCGAGTATCCGATTGAGGATGAAGAGATTGTGAGAAGGTTTAGGGAAATGGTGAAGACGGTAAGAGATGAGGGGAAGAATGTTAAAATTGCAATGTTTGATACTGTGTTGACATTTCCCGGGGCGAGAATGCCTTGGGAGGAGTTGACGATGGCTTGCAAAGAGCTTGGGGTTTTGAGTCTGATAGATGGAGCTCATGGAATTGGACATATGTATGACTTCTTTCTCTTTATTTTGTTTGAATTTTTGGCATTTTTTTCTTCTCACTGATTTTTAAAACCCCTCTTCATTCGAATCCTCATTTGCGTAAGTTGGTTTCCCCATGCCTCATGTAAGCGCTTCTCTTTTTGTAACACGTATATCATCCGGCAACTCATTTATACGGAGTATATACGGAAAGCTTCCCAACAGCTCAGCTCTCGTTTGAAATTGCAACGAACATAAAGACTAACCTTGAGAACTTCCAGTGATCTCACCCACCTCGGAAAAGTAGGACCGGATTTCTTCGTAAGCAACTGCCACAAGTAAGTTTCAATACATCAACCATATTCATTTACACTTTCCTAACGCCAAATAACTAACAAACTAACCCTCAGGTGGCTCTTCACACCTCGCGGCTGCGCCATCTTTCATGTCCCTCTCAGAAACCAACACCTCATCCACACCAGCATCCCAACATCTCATGGCTACTCTTACACCTCTTCACCACCTCCTCCATCGGTTGATGGCAAATCACATTTCGTCCTTCTCTTCGAATTCGTCGCGACAATAGATTACACGCCGTACCTCGTTGTTCCTGCTGCCATCGCATTTCGTAATGAAGTTTGCGGTGGTGAAGCCGCAATTTGGTCCTACTGCTATTCCCTGGCACGAGGAGGAGGGGATATAGTAGCTTCGATTCTAGGTACTGAGCGGTAAGTCCTATACCCTCGAAAACTTTCTGTTCTGCGAAGGACGGAGAGAAAGAGGAAAACTTTCCGCCTCTTATTCTGGCCTCAAAGGTGATTTTTTCACATACTAACTATTGGTCACAGAATGGACAACAAAACACACACCTTAACCCAATGCTCCTTCGCTAATATCCGTCTCCCTATTCCCTTTACCTCCCCAACAACCACCTCTTCCTCCTCCACAAACCCCACCCCAATCATCTTCACCCCTAAAAAAGCAACAGCAATCGCAGTCTGGCTCAACCGCACCGCGGTTGATGAACACGATACGTACTTACAGATCGCCTTCCACGGCAATGTGCTGTGGGTACGCCTCAGTGCCCAGGTTTATATCGGCAAAGAGGATTTTGAGTGGATTGGGCATGTGTTGGTGGGGTTGTGTGCGAGGGTTAGGGGCGGAGAGGTGGTGTTTTAGGGGAGAGAAAATTGTGAGTTTGTGGTATTGGTTATGGCGCTGAAGGGACAAGGGGTGTTGGGGGATATCTGCTACATTCTTTGCATTTGATGCCGTTTCATGATCGAATTTTGGAGGGTAGGTACTTAACGATATAATGATGAGATATGCTAACTGCCTGGAGGGTATGGAAGAGATGGAAGATCTTAGCTGGGTGGTTTCTGCGTCGCGAATTTGTAGAACTACACCATGAGAAAAGCATGAACTTTCGAAACGCCTACTAAAACTTCCAAAATATCGTTTGCATACCTACCATTACATAGGTATCCAGTGGTCTCAAGAAGCAACGACTGATCACGTGCGCTTTTCATTAACACCTATGAGGCTATGGCGTCTCTTAGAACCACTGCATCCTCCAACATTATAATGAACAGCCTCAGAAAACCTAAGGATCACTTAAACCTCAAGTCATACCTTCATTTCCACTTGCTTCAAAAGCCTTCTGTTCAATTAAAACGGGGGTTTTGCCCAACACCGTCTATTTCTTACATCAGCACAGGAGAAATGTCTCACAAATCTAATTTCTACAATCACTCGACGATCATTATCTTCTTTACAGGAGACAAAAGTCTAGCACGAGATAAAAGTCTCACGCTAACAATACTTCCTCACAAATCACCTTTACCGCCGCACACAAATATCATCTTCATTAAAAACCCCCTTCATCACGCGCACAAAACCTCCAAGAACCCAATTTCACGCCTCACAGCAAAACATTACAAGAAAGAGATATCAAAAGACATCTCACCTCACCATCCATTCCGCACCTCTTTTCAACCGCTCTCCCAAAAACCAACCGCCCTGAGTTCCTAAGCACGCATCCATGACAAAAGTCACAGAAACCCCCCTCAAATGGCCCCCTAGTCACAATCTCCCAGACTCTCCTTTCCTAAGCGCCACAATCTCCCCTCCCCCTCGCTAGGCGTCACCACCCAACAGTCTCACCAATTATCCGCGCTCCAACACAGTATCTCATTTACACAGCTTTTCTGCAATGACCATTCATATGCTTTTTCCCCCAGATTAATCATGATACCCTCACGCGCACGTCTTGCACCCTATGATGTTCTTGCGCCTTTTGTCTTGATGGGCTTGGAGGCTGCTGTGCCTAAATGTTTAATTGTGAGCTTGAAAATATTACGAGCGGGTCCTTTTCTTTTCCCTTTCTCGACCTTTTGAATGCGCGATCCTTGCTGCTAAGCTGCGCTGCTTGAATTCTATTCTCTTCGGAGCCACCCGTCGTCATTCTTTATCGGTCAATAATTAATCGTATCGCATTCGCGAAAAAATTATGCATTTCTTTCCTCCTGCCGCAATTATCCACACCTCAGTATTTTTCTCCTCCCTCGCAGTATCGGTTTCGGGCCAACAGCAAAGTACAACTAACAATTCCACCAACACCTCGATAACAGAAGCAATTTCTGCACTGCCAGCGTGCGCGACAGCTTGCCTCTCCACGGCGATTGCGGAGGCCGGGTGTGGGATTACGGACTATGTTTGTCAGTGTGGGAGTGCGAATACGTTGATCGCAACGCTTGCTTCGCCGTGTGTTTTTCAGGCGTGTGACAATGCGGATATTAATTGTGAGTTTTTTTTTTGGTGGCTCTGGAGAGAGAGAGTGAGAGAGGGAGGGTGAGAGGAGAGGGGGTGGTGTGTGAATGTGGGTCTGGGTGTTGATGGGCTGAGTTGAATTGAGCTGATGGATGTGTATAGCGGTTGCGGGGATTAGTCAGGAGGTTTGTAGGATTTTGAGGCAATCGGCTACTTCTTCCTCAGTAAGTGATACTTTATTGATAATTTGACAGGTTTGAGAAAGGGGAAGAAGAGTTGGTACTAATCTTTCTCAGTCAAGTATTGCAATTACTTCTTCCACAGCAACTTCATCACCTATATCTCCATCCACAACATCCATTTCCACATCCACTACTACAACACCTCGTAACAGCCATCTCTCTACAGGCGCCAAAGTAGGAATAGGCGTCGGCGCCTCACTAATCGGTATCATTCTCTTCTCCCTCACCATCTGGTTTCTCTTCCGCTACCGCAAACACCGACAAGAAGAAAAAAAGAAAACTAGAGCGAGACAAGGTAGTCTTCACTCCTCCATATCTATCTCCCGTGCGTGATGTTTTTGGCTCCGGAGTAGGCCTAGGAATGGATTCGAATTCGAATTCGGGGATTTTGTTGCCGATTGAGGAAGAGGAAGACGAGGGTGTTGGTGGGAGAGGTGAGAGGGGAAGGGAAGTCGTTGTGGGTGCAGTGCAGTATCCGCATCGCATGCATAAGAGGAATTCGAGCGCAGTCGGGGAGGGGGCGGAGGCGTTATGGGGAAAGCTAGGTCCGTGTGGGAGTACGTGTGAATTGGATGTTATTCCTGGGAATGCCGGATGTGGTGAGATATAGAGTGAGATATAAGTGTTGTGTGCGTGTTTTGTTTGTTCTTTAGCGTAGATAGATACTCCCGAGAGTAGAAATGTTAATGTAATGATGATGATCAGGGGATGATGTTTTGAGCTTTGATTTTTGTTTGTTCTTGTCGATATTATATGTCAATATTCTACTTAAGGTGAGAGGGTAGGATGGAATATAATGCCAACGGAGGTTGTTCTAACCTCCCCCTTTTTACTGAAGGTAGCATGAATAGACAACATAGTAGCAAAATTTCGCAGACATTTCAAATACAAAGTGAGCAGAGACAACGCATTCAGTAGATACAGGGAATCGTCGTCCTGACCTGCGATACATAGCAATATGCCTTTGAAAAAGAAGCAACAAAGGACCACAGCCTTGCGGGGGAACTCCGAAAGAATCCAGACTATGCAGTGGATTAAAAATTAGATACATGAGGCAACAAAACAAATTGACAGTAGAAATATTAGAAATGACAGCAACACTATCCACGATAATTTTCGAGCAAGAGGCATGGTCCTGGGGGTGCCCTTGTTGTGCAGCGCCTTCAATTTCAAACACCAGAAAAACAAGAATGAAAAATAAAGATTAAACAAGTTCCATGCCCGCGATTGTGACCGCAAGACCCCGAGGTTGACAGAAGAAGACTTGAATATGATCTAATCTGACCCCCTTTATACAAATAAAAACACCAGACACACCAGGTGGGAAAAATCGTGGAAGGGGGATCCTCTACCTTTTTGTCTCCAGTGTCAAACTTCTAATAGTCGATATTGTTCCAACAGTTGATGATCTTGAATTCAGGGATGCTTCACCTATACCGACTCCACCTGGAGCTTTTAATATCCCAAGTTCTCCGCTTCTAAGATCCGGACTGCCTGTACAGCACCTTATCATATAATGACCGAGACTTGAAGCTGATATCAGCAACTCTAGTTGGCTGTTGGTTTGGTTTGGTTTCCTCCCAATCCGAAGTCCGTGGGAGAGTTTGCTGTGCCACAATCCAAGTATGATGTGGCAATCTTCCATTCGGGAAGCATCACTGTCGCTACTCGGTGTATTCAAACCCACAGCGTCGATACCGGTTCAGTAGTTGGAAAGCAGATATATCGATGATTCGAGTGAAGGGTACCTTTAGCAGTCCAAGAAGATTCGATCCGTCTCATCCGTACGCGGCTATTGATTACCCCATGTTCATCATATTCATCCGACGTAGCGAATGAAGCACATTCCATCTCTTCAACCACGCAAACAATTGTGAATCATGGGAGCTCGTCGTTTCTGCGAGGTCGCGGGATATTAGTGGTGGTTGTTGAATAATCACGACTTCGAAAAATCGTTGGCGGTTTCGGCAGCTTTAAAAGAATTTCCAGCGCGCTCGAGCCCGATGATTCCGGCTCGTTAGCTTTCGCTTCAGGGAGCGCCACAGCATGCTTCACTTGTAGCGATCCCTCCAAATACCTCAGTACCAACGTTATCTCTTACCCCGCGACTCCCGAAACAAATATATCTCTAAACAAAAGCAAAAATCATTGGACGAGAACCCGTTTTTTTATGTAGGTCAAAAAAAAATTCGTATTAATTGTTCCTACCAAGCACATGTAAGCTTACTGCTCTGGTCAGCACTAAGTTGGAATAGACGTTTATTAATCGCCGCTGGTATTTGGAATATAAGATTCAGGTACCTCGGTTGATCGGGAATTTTTTGATCTTGTTTTGTGTTGCTTTTTTCTCCAAGGAACCTTTCGATATATCTTCAACAATATGGATGCCTCAGAATTATTCAGTGTCAAAGGCCTGGTGGCAGTAATCACCGGGGGTGGCAGTGGTACGTCATTCTTTTCTGTAACTCAAAAATTCCACAAGCTGATTCAAGAAAATCACAGGTCTTGGCTTGATAATGGCCAAAGCTCTCGAGGCGAATGGAGCTGCCAAGGTCTTCATTGCAGGACGTAACATGGAGAAGTTGGAGAAAGCTGCAAAACAAGGAGTGGGTTCTCAATCCACCCAAGGACTTCTCCTTTAGAGAGACTTTTGACTGATCACTTTTCAGATTCATGGAAATATCATTCCCGTTCAGTGCGATGTGACATCCAAAGACTCCCTAGTCGCATTAGCAGCCAAGATAAAAGAAGATGTCGGCTATGTGAACCGTAAGCTCCTCCTTTTCATCAAGCCTCAAATCTCAAACTTCCTCTCAGCTCACCCTCTTAAAATTCTCATTCCTATCTCAAAATTCTATCTCACTTGCACCTCTCCATGAATCCAAAAGAAACTAACGCCCCTTCCAAGTCGTAATAGCAAACGCCGGCTGCGCCTCCGCAGGCCAACTCCTCTTCGACATCTCTCCCGCCTCTCCCCTCCCCGAAATATCCTCCTTCCTCCTCTCTCGTCCCTGGGAAGCTTACACCGAGCAATTCAACGTGCACGTGACCGCCACTCTTTACACATGCGTTGCTTTCCTCGAGCTGCTAGATGCTGGAAATAAGAAGGGGAATATTAGCTGGAGTACATCCCCCCCTTTCCTCTTCCCTCTCTATTGAAATTATAGAAGCAATCCAAAAGAGGAAAATTTAGATTGAGCGAGAGATAAGACGCTGACGGAGAAAAATAAAAGCTTCACAACTAATAGCCACCGGCTCAGCACAAGCCTTCAACAAAAACCCCTTAAGCGGCTTGGGGTATAACACGAGTAAAGCAGCTGAAACGCACCTGATGAAATCACTAGCTTTTTATCTGGCGCCGCATAATATACGCAGTAATGTTCTTGCTCCTGGATGTTAGTCCTCCCATTCTCTCTCTCCCTCCCTTTAATTAATTTATTATTTTTATTTATTTTTTCCGTTTTGAGTTTTGAGTTAACCAACAAAAAAACTCCTTCAAGAAATGGGAATCAAAAGCTAACTCAATCCCCCTTTCCCTCAAACAGTCTACCCAAGCGACATGACCGCCTCCGCAATCGCCATGTTCTCCTCCTCAACCTCAACCGAAACTGAAACTGAAACCAAACCCGATTTCCACGTTCTCGACGGAAAACTCCCCACCCACGTATCGCCAATGCAACGCATGGGCCGGGAGGGCGAGATCGCAGCACTTATCTTAACGTTGGCTGGCAAGGGTGGAGCGTATTGCAATGGTGCTGTGTTTTTGAGTG
>JAAMPI010000366.1:0-41376 GCA_013054445.1 Cudoniella acicularis
CTTCCCCTGGTCCTGCAAACACCACACCCTCCCCTCCGAAAAAAGAAATCCTTCTCACGCGTCTCGAACTGGCTCTTGAACGGCCGAAAAGGCGACGACGAGGTCCACTCCCGCAATATCTCACTAGACTCAGTAACCAACACTCCAAAACCAGTTACCTCCCACGAGGGGTTCTACCAATGCGTTGATGTGCAATCTACATCTTACGGCAGCGGCTGGGAACGCAGAAATAGCGTCGATTCTGTGAGCACCGTGTCTACACTTTCTAGCGATGAAGATGACGACGAAACTGAGAAATACGTGAGTCCTACGATAACGCCTGAATCTAGCCCTGGACGACGAGCCAAGAGAGGCGGAGTGAGTGCTAGTTTTGAGATTGAGAGAGGTGTGGAGAAGAGTATTGAGTTGGAGCGTGTGAGGACTTTTGGGGAGAGGGAACATGGTGTTGATGAGAAGTGGAGGATGGAAGGATTGTCGATGCCGGGGAGGAACAGTGTTGGTGTTGCTTTTTAGGGATTTGAGTTTGGGTTGTGTTCTGTTTTTGGCTCTCGATTTTGAGAAGATGGTTTTTGGGGAAGGAAAGGATGGGATGGGATATGATACCACTTTTGTTCAAGTTTAGATGTTGGAAACTTGGAAGGAAGAAAGGATGAAGGGGGGAAGGCGTTTGTTTATACATATTTGCATATATTACATGCGTGGGTCGGTGACCTGGCGTACCTAATAATATGGTATTTAGTTAGAGGTAGAAAATTTAAGCAGAGTGGGATATTTAATCCCATGACTCAGTAGCTTAAAACAAGTTTTTTGACGTACGCTATTGTGATTTCAACTTAGTGAGATTCCGCCCACTACCTGAATATGAGTTATAAACATCTCGCCTTGTGTGAACCTCTCTCTCTTATAGGCCCTTCTTCTCGCATGAATGTCTGGTATGCGAACCCCTCTTCTCTCATTGGAGAAAAAAGCATACAAGTAAAGCCATATATATGCTATATTTTCTTCTGCAGCTCTCAATGAGTTTTCTTTTGTGAACGCTGCTGGTGTGAATCCATGCGAAGAGGAAATGTCAATGAGTGAATATGCTGGGGGTATCAAGCTTGTCGCCTCCCTCCACCTGCATAGGTGAATCAGATGAACAGATGGTTTACGCTAGCGCGTGGACTCGCTTCTAGAGTGTATAAGCTGGCTGTCAATACGGTCAATCTGTCACTCGCGCCTTGTCTCAACTCAGGTCAAGAGGCTGCCATACTAAACAGACCACGACATTGACAATAGGCAGGATCATTAAGAACAGAACAACACACCGAGAAACAGCAGCAACCTGGAGGGTATTTAAGAAAGATTCTTCATTTCTCCTTCAAACATCTCTGGCTTCACACATCTCCCGACCTAGGCAGCAAAACTGACCAAGATTTGGAGCACACTTCAACGTTGATTCGTCCTGATCCACTTCTTACAGCAACCAAGGTGGACCGTTCTCTCGACAACCTAGTTAACTTTCGACACCACCTACCAGACCCGAATCTGGAGCTACACAATGAGGTTCTCCCATCGCCGGTATTTACTCTCTTTACGAAGTTACCTTCAGAACTCCAGTTGAAGGTCTGGCGAGCTATCTTCCCAAAGCCAAGAAAATTCTTCGTTAAGTTAGGCGATAGCCACAACCATTTCCCTGACCGTATCAGCGTCAGCTGGAGCAAAATCTTTTGTCCCTCTAACCCCATTGCTCTTCATGTTTGCCACGATAGTCGAACGGAAGCACTTCCCCATTTCAAGGTACTGTGCTACAACAAGTCTCTAGGTTGGCAATACTTCAACCTATCTGCTGACACTGTACATACCAAAAACATCGTCTCCCGCGGCTCCCCGAACGAGGTTTGCAGAGCGTATCTCAAAGTCTGGGGAAGACAATACATTAAGAATTTGGAAGTTGGTGGCTATCAGAAGCTCTGGGTTTCCGCACGGGTTGTGACGCAAACAGGTACTCTAACAATCTCCCCTGCCATACCTCTTGCTATGGGATTCCGAAATCTTGATCGACTAATCTTCATCCCAAGGAAGAGAACTAAGCTCGAGGTAGATAATAAGCTCAACAATTTGAAAGACCTGGCCGAGGTTGCGACTATCTATAAAGAGATTCGGAAGCACTTTTAAGAGCAACCAAGAAGCAAACGCCCTGAGATCATTATCAAAGAACAACCAGTGGAGAAGTGAGAGGTCTATGAGGGAATAAATTGGTCAGTACGTCTACTAGGACTCCTTAGAAATCTGGATGATAGCTCTTGCATCTGTGGAGACTTTTGGTCTTTTGGGTCCTGACCCTTGAGAATGGCATCGATGGACAGGCATAGGCATAGACATGACGTTAGTCGTCATTAAATATTAATACAATAAATATTTATTTAATAAGAAATGCAGATGGTGAGAAAAGTGCACGAAATTATGTGAAGAAAGGTAAGAAAAGTTTCGACAGGATAGGGGAATCAAAGGCGGTCAAGTGCACGGACCCCTAAAATGACCTCGCGGTCCCAAATTTCGAGTTTGCTTCTCGTCGCGACGCTCAAGGAAACTCAAGATCAAACGGAACAAGAACAGAGCCTGCAACGCCAATGAACAACTGATTCTTCACCCAAATACGCCTTTGGCGATACTAAATCTTGGCGTAACCACTTCTCTGCACTATGTTGTTCTCAGAAGAAGATGCGCCGCTGCTGAAAAAGTGGATTGTGAAGAGACTGGAGAATACGTGAGCAGCTCCATCTTCCATCCAACACGCGGAGATCTAAACTGACATTATATTTCTACAGCTCGGATGCAGATGCTGATGTTTTGGCCGACTATGTCCTCGCGCTGCTTCGACACGATGGCGACACGGAAACCGTTCGACAACTCTGTCTAGTTGAGATTCCGGATTTTTTAAAAGAAGATTCGCATATATTCGTGCAAGATGTATTCGATGCTATTCATTACAAAAGTTATCTCCCTGGTGCGCAGCCTCCTCGCAGACCGTCGATTCCATTTGCGCCGCCCACTGGACCCTCGATGCCTTCATACGGAAGCCTTGGTATGGCTGGTGTTCCACAAGGTCCCCAAAACGGGTCGAGGAAGCGCTCATACAATGACCGAGGTGATGGTGACCCCCAGGACAGAGGTCTATACAATTCGGGTGATCCGAATGGAAGATTATACAAGCAACCTCGGAGGGGTGGGATCATTGGAGGTCGCGGAGGATATGAACACTTCAACGGCAGAGGAGGCTATCCTGGAGGTCGCCCGCTACCTATGAATCTCCCAGGACCACCTTCTCAAGGATTTCCTATGCCTGGCATGCCTAGTCCCCCTCCTGGAATGCCGGCCTTCGATCCAAACAATCCTATGGCGGCAATGCTTGCAATGCAGGCTATGGGGTTTCCTGTACCGGGTTTACCAATATCACCTGGCATTGGCGGCCAGCCACCTCCCATTCAACCAAAAAGACAGAGATGTCGAGATTATGATTTAAAGGGGTTTTGCGCTCGAGGGAATACATGCAATTTCGAGCATGGCGAGAACTCGATTTTCGTCCCACCTGGAAACAAATCCGATGAATACGACCCTACAAATGCAACTCTCATGACGGGAGTCGAAGGCAATGCCGCACCACCTGCTTTCAATAATTTCAGGGGTAACGATCGAGGTAGAGGCCGTGGTGGATTCTCAAGGGGTGATAGAGGAGGTAATCCTAGTAGAAGAGGCGGGCGGGCCGAGTTCTCATCGGACCGACCAAATCATGACAAAAGCAAGATGACTATTGTGGTGGAAAATATTCCTGAGGACAAGTTCTCCGAGGATGAGGTTCGACAGTTCTTTTCTCAATTTGGCAATATCCTTGAAGTCTCTATGAGGCCTTACAAGAGACTGGCAATCGTCAAGTACAGCGACTGGAACGAGGCAAATGCAGCTTACAGCTCACCGAAAGTAATCTTCGACAACAGGTTTGTCAAGGTCTACTGGTACACAAGTCCGGAGTCTCTGCCTCAACCACCTGCAGCCAGTGCATCCAATGATAACGCAATGAATGGTGCCGCGCCTATTACTCCAGCTCCGGCGAGAGCAGCTTCCGAGCCTGAGATTGATATTGAGGAATTTGCCCGCAAGCAACAAGAAGCTCAGAAGGTACACGAAGAGAAGATGAAAAAGAAGCAGGAGATGGAAGCGGCGAGAAAAGAGCTAGAAAAGCGGCAAGAGGATTTGGCCAAAAGCCGAGCAGAGGAAAAGAGGAAGTTAATGGAGAAACTAGCGGCAAAGACCGCGAAATCAGGGATGACTATCATCAAGACCGAAAATGGAAGTCCTCCACCAAGCAATGCGAAATCGAATTCACAAACCGAGGCTTTGAAGGCTCAGCTTGCGGCATTGGAGGCTGAAGCACAGTCGTTGGGTATTGATCCCAATGCAGCTGAAGACAACTCGTTTTCTTATAGAGGACGTGGTCGTGGACGAGGCGGCTATAGAGGCAGAGGGGCCTTTGCTCCAAGAGGTTTCCGTGGAAGTTTCAGAGGTCGTGGCGGAGCACCTTTCTCGGGCGGAGGCACCTACAAACTTGACAATCGTCCCAAGACCGTTGCTCTGACAGGTGTCGACTTTTCCGATCCCGAAAAGGACGAAAGCCTCAGACAGTTCCTCTTGGTAAGCCCACCAATCTCTTCCTGACTTTACGAATGTGTTACTAACAAAGAATAGGGCATCGGTGAATACGCCTCGCTAGAAGTAACCCCTTCTCGCGCCTCCATAACCTTTAAAGACCGCTTCACAGCCGAGAAATTCATGTACGGCCTTCATAACGGCGAAGTTCCTTCCGTTGGTAAAGTCGACCTAGCCTGGGTCTCTACACCTCTCCCTCCAATTAACCTCGCCTCTATCAAAACCGAAGACATCACCATGGATGAAGGAGATGCGATGATGATGGCCACCGATTCAAGCCCAGCGCATGGGGTGCATGACCGAGAGCAAGTGGAGAATATCGATTATGATGTTGCTGATGACAATGATTGGGGTGTGCAATGATCACGAGCGAGGCGTTTGAAAATCATGCTTGGTTTGGTTGGATGAATATGTATTTGAGGCAAAGAATGGAGTCAGTCGGTCGGTGCTCAATGAGAAAATAAAATGGGACGGGTGTATTTGTATTGTAAAAGATATCGGAATGACGTGTTAAGATATTATCAAGGAATAAAGCGATGCAAGCTTATAAAAGAAAATGAAGTTGTTATCTAGAAAAATGTATTGTCGAACTCGGATTACAGGTATTACGCCTCCGATGTTAATCTGTGGATGTTCAAAACCTCCGAAGACCCACTTCTTGATTCCCTCTAGAATGCAGACTCTTGATACCGGCTAATATCTATGAACCGCCTCTTACCTCAATAGCGTTGCCGCAATATTGCCAAAGTTCGTTNNNNTACCTAGCAGCCAACGAGAGCGGCGTCTGACCATTATTATCCTTCGTGTTGGCCGCAGCGTTGATTTCGTTCCAAGGTTCTAAAGCAGCCGAGAGGAGATCTACTATTCCGTATCTGGACGCAATATGTAGAAGAGTTGTTTTTCTACATGGACAGTTTACTGAATACTCATTTACCGTGTTATATATGTTAACCCATTGTGCGAGGAGATTTTCTGAAGGCCAGTGAAAATAATCCATCAGATCGACCTGGGGGATCCTCTTCGCATAAGCCCGTTCCGTATGTGTCAGCCATGACGTTGTGGCATAACCTAGAAAAGGAAGTTCTGATTTGGTTGCTTCGTTCCAGTCGATACTCTTTTGCCGACCTATCTCTTCCAGATCAATATAGCGTATACATGATCTAGACAAGCTCTGATGTGCTAAGCCTATAGCCAAATCGAGCGATTCCCAGCACTCCATATACAGGATTTGGAGACCGTCATCAAACAGAAAGTCATTGATTGACTGATGAATAAATTGAACCACTGGGATATCATTACGCAGTTGGATTTCTGCTAAGCCGCGCGAGATAGACTTCACCCTTGTCTTCATTTCGTCATTGTTTTCTGCCAGGATTCCTTCATCGCTATATTGTCGTAGAGACGTATATGGTAAATCCGGTTCGATAGCCGTGGCGAAGCGTAATTCATCCAAGGACAAAGGTCGAATAGCAAAGAGGATCCACTGGAAAAGGTTTAACACTTCGGGTTTTTCTTCTTGGCTCACGCTTTCCAAGACTTCTCGGTAGAAATCATTCAGGTTCGAAGGAATGCGAAAAATTTCTTCCTTGATCATCTTCTCTTTCTTGGCTTGCCGCCTCATTTGTTCAACGCGATCAACAACGAGACGAGCCCATTGAAAACTGTTCGAGGCTCGCTGTATAATAGTTTCTCTTATCTGGTGCTTTTCGTTTTGCAGTCGACGTTGAATATAGGTCCTGATATCCTCGGAATTTTCCTGGTCAATACAGATCTCTAGTTCTCCTTTGAAATCGATAATAGGATAGCGACGGCAGCTAAAGCATATGCTAAAGACTGAACTAGATGTGTTTGAGCAGCGCAATATAAGATTCTGAAACTCTTTCACCAATTCAACCGCCGTACTTTCGCCGCCTTCGTCAAGCGCATCAGCGAAAAGTCGAACCGAATAATATTCCAAGATTTTGGGTATCGACAACTCGAGGAATGCTCGTAATTCTGTTTCATGCCAACCCCATTTCTCTCCCGGTTTCCCTTTCACTTCACAATTTTTCCTAAAATCGTTGACGAGATCTGACAACGCACTGGGCACTTGGTCCAAAATCTGATAGAGAATCGACCGGTAGAAACCAAGGAGGGTGTGTTGGAGCTCAGATCCCCGACCATGGAAAAAGAATGAGAGTGTAACTAACTTGCTTTGGATTGCAGGTTTGTCAGCGCTCATTTTTTGGAGGGCATACTTCATCATCGTCGATTTTCCGGTCCCTGGATTACCCTTGATCCAAAGCAATCCCTTGTTCTGACGAGTCCAGTATAAGAATGTGTCGTGCTGCAGTAACCATTCACATGTTGCCTCTGTGGCAAGGCTTATTTCATGCTTCCGTGCTTCCATATCTTTGAAGTATAAATATTTTAAGCAATCTAGATGTCAAAATTAGCACTTGTGGCTCAGTGCGGCAACCCCTTTGATAACCTTACCCTTTTGGTCTGTTGTCTTCAGGTCTTGGTAAGGCTCTAGAGTGTTTTAGCTCGAAACCTGATTTCTGTTCTTTACGGAGCATTATCTTACTTTTGAATTTAGGGTTTACTTCACGGACTAGTTGCGCGCCGATGCTCTGGCCATAAATGGCATCCACAGATGTTTGCTCGGAAGTATCTAACAACATATAGATATATATTAGTTTTGGCTATTTATATGCTCACTAAATACGAAATTAACGCGGCTAACTCGAATATGCCCTAAAAAAGAATTCCTCCTCACGTAGGAACCTACTCACTAAGCAACCCAATGATCCGGCTTCTAAGGATACGGTAATTCTGGTCCTTCTCATTCGAGAACCGACACATAGTACGGTGATCACAACCGTCCATAGTTATAATAATCTCCCCAGGGAAATCCAATATTCCTGTGTGCCGATCTACAATCTGCTTAGAGTTAGAAATATATTATTATTGCTAGGGAATCATGATTACCAGTTTTGAAAGAGGAGGCGTTGTACGTTGTTCAATACATGAGAAAATCTTGATATCATTCGCTTGATTTCTAAACTCCGTTGAGATTGTCTTAAGAGTCTCGGAGTCTCGCTCTAGGTTCTGGAGTAGATCCTTCCGGGTAGAACCTGTTAGACCAGAACTTACGTAGAGGCCAACGCTGGAAATGTTGGCCAATAATTGCGGCCAACTAATAGCATCAGAACCACGATGGGGTGTGCCTAAGAAAAATATTCCCCGAATAGAAGTTCGGAGGAAAGGAAATTCGTCTTTGTCCTCTAGCTGGGCAATAGCAAGAGCCTATAGAATTAAGTGAGAATCCCTTTTTATAGTTAGATGAGTCGGTAATACCCTCTTCAGCACAATACCCCCCATGCTATGGCATACGAATATCAAGGGCCGAGATTGTTGCTGTTTTAAGCACATTAGCTATTGTTAACTCTTACTTGGGCAGACAGAGGGGGTAAATTTTCGGCTTGAATCTAGCAAGCGAGAGGCTTATAAAACCTGAGACGAAAATATACTTTGTAATCACTTTTAGGAGATTAGAAAAATAAATGCACAAACCTTTCCGTCTCTTTCCAACTTTATATTATTGAGTAGTGACCGTGCAAAATCATCAAGTGTCGCTAGAGACTTTGTGAGGGTTACTTCGGCATCATAACTGAAAGAAAACACCCGGACGCCGTTGATGTCCTTTGGGAGGAAGTCGCGTAACCAAAGAGCGCCGCTTTCGTGCGTCCATGTTTTCAGCCAATGTCCGCATATTCCGTGTATTGCGACAATGTCCGGGAACGGCCCATCAATTTGGTCGGCGGACAGGCTCGGCGTTAAGAGTATGAGGCCCAATTTCTGTTGCTCTAACGCATTGGGAGGTGGATCATTGTGACGACCAGGCAGTGCGGGATCGGTCGCACTACTATCGCGAGGTGGGTCGACGGGACCCAGGCTAGAACTAGCCGTCGTTGCGCGATCCCTTGATATAAATGAGAAAATTTTCTTTCTGCGCGATCCCTTCTTTGGAGTATTGGACGTCATAGTGAAGCTCACGCTGGTTCAGGCCGAGATAGTTTGAAATGGGTACTGTGGGAAGAGAGGGCCCGAAGAACGAGGTGCTAGCTCGGCGTGGTGTGTGGGCTCTTGGTGCTGGCGGCGCTTGAGCATGGCGCACTGCAAGCGGTCAGCGACCATGATTCCACGTCTTTTAAGCGAAGTTGGTTTGGCTTACACGTGACAGATGAAGATGTGGCATGTGTGTGCAGAGATCAGGCAGCTACAGAGTTGGTGTTTGAAACTTCGCCAACTAGGGAATTTTGATCACCAGAGAAGAAATAATAACCAATGGAAGTTCAAATTAGATGCTGACTCTCTGGGATTTCTTAGTGGGGTGTACCTACCTATTTGAGAATAACCCCCTTACCCCTCACTTCCACTTTCTTTGAAGAGATTGGTTTCACAAGCTTCTATCTGGTATACAAAATTTTAAGTTTCGATCAAGTTGCCGAAAATGAGACAACGAGCCGAGGTAACCCTCAACAGTTCAAAAGAAACCGATCTCACTCCCGCAGCTGGTCAAAAGTCCAAATATGAATCCCACACTTGTCACGATGACGATAGTGAAGATATCCGCCAAAGAATCGAACGAGTAAGCGCAGATATCTCAGACATCGATCAATTCTACAACATCGCCAGCTCACCCACACGACACTCCCGCTTCCACTCTTACTACACCTCTGAGCTCTCATCCCTCAAAAATGTTCCATTCAACTCACTCAACCAAGAGGGGAAAATTGATTACCTTCTCTTGCAAAACCACCTCAAGAAGGATTTACATCGACTTTCTCTGGAAGATGAAAAAAAATGAGAAAACGAGGCCGTTGATGCCTTTTGCAGAGAAGATTGTAGGTCTTTGCGAAGATAGGCAGAAGAAAAAATCTATGGATGGGAAAGAAGCAGCGCAGGCGTTGTTCGAAGCCGGAAAATCAATTTTGGAGACGAAATGGAAAGTGGAGAGTGGGAAAATCAAGATAGAAAAATCGAGTGCGTTCCGTGCGGCGAGATTACTTGAAAAGTTGCAAGTGCACTTGGATGAATGGTATAAATTTTACAAAGGATACGACCCTTTATTCTCGTGGTGGGTCCCGGAACCTTACGAGAAAACGCAAAAGAGCATTGAAGAGCTCGTAATTATCATCAAGGAGAAGCTGGTGGGGATTGGGAAAGACGACAAAGATGCTATTGTCGGAGATCCGATTGGAAGAGAGGGGTTGTTGGCTGACTTGGACTCTGAAATGATCCCTTACACGCCTGAAGAACTAATCGAGATCGGCGAAAAAGAATACACGTGGTGCGAAGCCGAGATGAAGAAAGCATCAAAAGAGCTAGGATACGGCGAGAAATGGCGAGACGCACTAGAATACGTCAAAACCCTCTACGTCCCACCCGGAAAACAAACCGAACTCGTCCGCGATCTCTCCCAAGAAGTAATCGACCACGTCACGAAATACGATCTCGTCACCGTCCCCCCAATCGCAGCAGAATGCTGGCGAATGTACATGATCACTCCTGAAGCACAAAGAGCGAATCCTTTCTTCTTGGGAGGTACATTCATGCAAGTTGCGTATCCAACAAACACCATGGATCATGAATGGAAAATGATGAGTATGCGCGGGAATAACATCCATTTTTCACGCTCGACTGTCTTTCACGAGCTGATTCCGGGACACCATCTCCAGTATCATTATATGGCCAGACACAGGCCTTATCGCCGATTGTTCTGGACACCGTTTTCCATTGAAGGTTGGGCTTTGTATTGGGAGATGCTCCTCTGGGACGATGAGAAATTTCCAAAGACGACCGAAAACAGGATCGGGATGTTGTTCTGGCGTATGCACCGCTGTGCGCGCATTATCTTTTCTGTTAAATTCCATTTAAGGGAGATGACACCACAGGAATGCATTGATTTCTTGGTCGAGAAAGTAGGACATGAACGATCTACTGCGGAGGGAGAAGTGAGGAGGTCATTTTCTGGTGGTTATTCGCCCCTGTATCAGGCGGGGTATATGCTTGGTGCTTTGCAGTTGTATGCATTGAGGCGAGAGATAGTAAGCGAGGGGAAAATGACGGAGAAACAATATCATGACCGTGTGTTGAAGGCTGGGCCCATGCAAATCGAGTTTCTGAGAGCTTTGATCAAGAATGAGAAGGTGTCGAGGGATTTTGAGACGAGGTGGAGGTTTTATGAAGAGCGATGATGGGACTTGGAGGTTGGCGATACGCCTTCGGAGCCGGAATCCGCACAGGGTTCAACCGTTCAAGCAGAGAACAAATGACGGAGTACGAAATGAGAGCGAAAGCCTTTGCGTTTAGAAGAGTTTGTTTCTCAAGGATAAGAACATGAGACAAGACATTATCATTGTTTTATTCATCCTTCGAGCGCTTCCCAAAATCCCAGCCCGTACCACGAAGTTGCTCACAACACTTCAAAGGATAAACACCAAACCACAATGAGGTATTATGAGACTGAAAAAAATATAAAACATATTCAGACTTTCATCTCTTCTAGCAATTCGTTAGGGTTTTCGGAGAGTATTTCTTGCGCGACTTTGAAGTGTTTACTCAGACTTTATAAAGCGAATGCCCGATTGCATTGTGATTGTTCAAACTTGAGAACAACAATTATTGTCCAACTTCAAATACTTTTTCGTAGCAGTTGCTCATATTTCCCCTTCTGCTAATGGCAAGCAAAGAGAGCAAAGCACAAACAGGACCAGAAAAAAAGGGGTGGAAGACAAACCAAAAACTCACACACCACAATGCCCCTCCCACAGCCTCTCCCAATAGACTGGTACGTACCAAAGAACGAACCACCCCAAGCCCGCCTAACCTTCGGCATCGAATTCGAATTCGCACTCGCGACCTCCCTTTCCGCCTCCATCCCCGACCTCAATCCAGATGATCCCCATCCCGCCCCCTATTTCCCCACCACCCACAACCTCAACACCTCATTCGCAAATCAACACATTGCGCAAACCCTCACAGACGCAGGAATCCCCACTGAAGTCTACGACAGCCAAAATCCGCAAAAAGGCTCTAGATGCTGGATCGTGAAATCGGATATCACGGTCAAGGGCCCGTCAAACCTTGTTTGCAGCGATAAGTATAAGTGGGAAGCAATTGAAATCAATTCTCCTCATTATTATAGTCGGAATGCTTTGGGTGTGGTGAAAAGGGTAGGCGAGGTGCTTTCTAATAATATAGGATCAGTTGTAATAAGACATGTGGGTTGCATGTCCATGTTGGGAAAGGGGTGAAGGGTTTTGACCTTAAGGTACTCAGGAAGTTCATCGCGCTTTGCGTTATGACTGAGCCACAACTCAATACGATTCATCCAGAACATAGACTGCGCAACCATAACTGCGTGAGTTTGCGGGAAAACTCTATTCTGATGCTCAAAAAAGCAAAAAACGACATTAAAAGCGCGATAAACTGGCTTCTCTCCCCAGATTTCGAGCAGAACTCCTGGGCGAAAGCCGAAAGCGAAGCACTCAAAGAAGCACTCAGCGTCATACAGACCGAATATGGATGGATCCCCTTATAAAGAAGTTGCTCGACACGACATTTCCGCCACAGAGAATAGGTAAAGATGGGTATTGGCAAACTCCCGGTATCAATTTTAGGAATTTATATGCGAGACCTGGGGAAAATAAATGAACGATTGAGTTTAGAGCGTATGAGAGTACACTTGATACTGAGAGGGTTACAAACTGGTAATGTTGTGTGTTGGGTTGTTGGAGTTCTCGGATAAGGTTGAGATGGATTTGATGAGGGTGTATTGTGAGGAACGTGTTGATAAGACTGAGTGAATTTGGGTTGAGTGATGTGCTGAGGGAGGTTGGCCTACCACAACTGGTTGACTACTTTGCAGAGAGCAGTGTGGTTGATAAGTCGGTCGACGCAAGCAGGCCGGATGAAGAATTGAGTGATCGAAACTAACTTCTGAGCCCCTGGCATATATAGTACCCCGCCATGAGTGCAGCGAAGAGAGCCTTCAACAATATGCATCGCGATACGGGGCAGGACACACCAGTATAGTACTCTTCTAAAATTTAACAATCAACGCACTTGCGTTCGATAGAAACAGTACTATAATTAAAAGCAAATGAAAAACCCTAAACCCGAGAACGAACTTTTTTTTGTATTGTGTGGGTCAGAATGATCTTTGTCGTGACCATTTCCATCATGATTCTCATTTTGATATGCTACAATAATGTACATATAATACAGAGTGGAACGGCGTCCTATTGTAACATGGGGTGATGCCGTGGACTTCCCATCCCCGGGACATATTCAACTCCTGGATATCCGTGACATACCATCATGAGATTTGGAAAGGTGTTCTTGAATATCTTCTATGGCCTCGGTTGTATTCGGGATTTTTTGGGCCTCGTCTGCCTTGTCCTCTTGCGCTCCTGTCGATCATGTTGACTTCCCTTCTGACGATTCCAATGGGCAACTAGCTTTCGTCTCTTGCTCGTCTTGCGCGCCAATCTCTTCCGCAATTTCATTGACCGCGGTTCCTGACAGAAACGAATAGCTTAGCTCATCATCGCTTTCCTGTTTGGTATCCAGGTCGCCACTCGAACTCAATTCCTTCTTATTGGAATCGCTTTCGGCGACAGCATCGACATCATCTTCCTTGACGTTGTTTATATTAAACCACTTTGCACGATGCGTGAAAATCCTTTCCACCGGTGCTACCTTCTTGTTTATGACAACATTTTGAATGACATTGGGATACATTGCGATCTTCCGTGGTCCAGGCATCGCTCCAGATCCAATGGTCTCCGTAAGGTTATACACTGTTTCCATAAATTCCTCGGCTGTGCCTCGGCTTCCGATTTTGGCTGGTTTCAAGCTCAGCTCACTTCTCCTACCACCAGTTTTACCGGCATCGATGTTAGAGAAAACCATTTTCCAATTCTGGAAGGTCAACAACAAACTACTCCTCATCTCACGGTCCACGAACAGGTACTCGACATCATACATTTCTTGCTTTAGATCCCGTCCCAGAGCCTTCAACGCAGATGCATCGCATATATGCCTTGCAATCGGCATAGTGATCGTGGGAGGGAGATCCAACCTGCGGTTTTCATACGTCAAGTTGCTCGCACGTAAGAAGTCCTGGATCTGAGGTAAATCGAGTTTGTGCTTCCGTAATCGACTTGTTGTCTTTTGGTGGAACCGCACGTCGACCGCTTGATCTGGAAGCATGAGATCGGTTCCCTCCTCGCGAATTATTGCATCGATGGATCTTAACTTCAGTTCTTTCGTCTCCGCAACAACGTCGAAATAGATTTCGAGGGGAGGGAAGGCTGAGAGTACTCTAGAACCAACGGATTTGTCCGCTCCCGGTTCAACGTAAAAGGGATTTGGTTGAAAGCGCAGGACAACAGTTTCAGTTCTTGTACTTCGGGTCAAATCGGCAAACCTCAGAGCACTACTTATACTTGGCAAGGAGGTGTTAAAGGTCTGTATGGTGGTGGCTTGGGATTCCCAGAGTCCCGTTGGGGGCGCTGACCCAGGTTTGGAATCGACATGACTATGTAAGATACTTCCAATGATTGCCGATGGCTCCGTATTACTTTCGTCACTCCACCAGTTTGTTCCTTCGTACTGAGAATCAATCATTTTAATTGGAGCCTTAGGACCTCGTTCAACATCTCGGGCGGATTTGTTGTCGACTTTCGATGTTCGCTGGGGTCCCGTGACCACAGACACTTCATCAACAAGTTGAACTTCTGAGTCCTTTGCGATGGGCACTGTCCATCGTGTCCACTCGCGGAGCCTATCCCGCCATGGCAACGCATCTATGGTACTGTACTTGAGAAATTTACCCACTTTCGAGGGAGGCATTTCCTTGCACGCGAGTTGATGTCGGTTTCTGTCCGAAGACCTAACAGAAGAAAGCAAAAGTCGTTGAGTTATGTGAGCTCTAGTTGAGAGCCAAATGTCTATTGGAGAAGTAAAACAAGATATAACAAGCTATGACAATTTAATTAGCTTTGTGATGAAATGTGTCGAAAAAAGCTTACTCCTTTTGATGGGGACCTAACGATATTCGTATTTGTTATACGACTCAAATCGACTAATACAGCATCACTAAAATTGGCCCGCGTCCATCTGCTTATTTGTCGGTTGGTAGGCCTTCTTTGTTTGGGGGTGAGGGGAATCAGGTTGTCCAAGGAAACCTTAAGTCGCCGAATATTTTTCACGGCCGCTTCAACTCTGTTATAGACCTGACGACAAGTGAACTTGTTTGATGTGACTCGAATCACACCAGTGGCAGGAAATGCCTCCAGGTGCTCATCATCCTGTGGCAAATCGTGCTCGTTGATAGAATCTAAAATTGCAGCTTCTTCACAATCACAAGTATTAGTTCCAGAACTCCATGTTCAAAAGGCTGAGGACGTACTAGTCAGAATCTCCAAATCACCTGGGCGTAATTGAAACTCAAGCTGTCCAACTAATGATACAATTCTTTCCGGCAGTTCCAGTTCCCAGCATTCCCTTAGCAGCCGGACAACAAGGAGCTGCTTGGCGGTATGAGAAGCTAAAGCGTACCCCCTTAAAGATTCATGCGATAGAGACTCGTCGAACTCTGAGTGCAGCCGCTCCCACGTAGAACACTGGAGTATCAATACATTATCGTCGATAGGGGTTGTCATCTGAGGATGGGTTTGAGGAGCTTGCGCAGGTGGCGGTTTCTTGTGCGAATCGATGTAACGTTCGAGCTGTAAAGTCGTAAAACCTCCCTGCAGTCGACGCACAAGGTCATTGAATTCCGCTCTGTTTGCGGGCTCTTGTCCAGCTTCCGGTCTGAAGGCATTAATATTCTCCTCAACTTCTTCCTCCCCAACCAGGCCCCTTTCATCCTCTACCCTAGCATATATATCAACATTTTCGGATTCCTGTTCAGAAGGCCTTTCTTTCCTTTCTTCGTAGCGCTGTATTTTCGATTCTCGAAGGACGATAACCTTGGAAGCCTTCCCAAGCTTGTCTATCTTCAGGGGCTCGTTATCCTTAACAAGTAAGGTACCGCGAAAGCCGTAGAAGCCCCCCAGCTGCTCCTCGACAGCACGGTATCGAAGGCTGCTTTGATTTTTCAGTTGAAGAGGATGCATATATTGGGAAAGAGGAACTAGAGCAGTCCGTCGGGGTGGAGTGTGGGCAGGTTTATCGGAGGAGGTACTGTCCAAGGGTTTCGAGGTCGTATCAGTCGATTGGAAAGCAGCTTGAAAAGCCGCCGGCGCAAAAGGCCTTGCCAGACGTCGCTGACATCGTAGGCATATATGCGGCCGAGAAGCTGGTCGAGTAATCATGTCATGTATGCGACAATGAATGATGTTATCGATGAGAGCTGGAGCCCGAAATTTTTCTAAAGCATCGGCGGAAAAGCAAGAGAGGCCGACGCCGATGCCGACAAACGCGTGAAGACTTCCGGGACCTTGAAAGTCGCGTCTCCCAATTTCTACCCTGGGCCAACCTTTCATAATCTCAACACAGCATTCGAATCGAAACTCGGCCCAATGCCATCCGCCTCAAGAAGACGTCGTGCTGTATGTGTAGCAAGCAATTTCTGCTGTATGCGATAGATACTAACGCGCAGGTTGCAGGTGGTGGAAGAGGAAGAGGAGGAAGAGGAAGACGCGCAAAGCACACAACACGGTCGAAGACACGCCCCAGCGTCCGAGGATGAGAGCGAAGAGGATGGCGAAGAAGGAGGGGAGGAAGATGAAGGAGAAAGCATGGACGTTGATGGAGATCAAGACAACCCCGACCAGGTCGTGAAGAAATTCGTTCGATATGCTCTTGCATGCGAGTTTCAGAGAGTTACCATCAAACGGGCCGCCTTGAAGGAAAAGGGTTAGTATTACCTTCTTCAATGCTGCTTCTAGTCTAACAATATAAGTTCTTGGAAAGCAGAGAGGCAAGTTCAAGACCATTTTCGACAAGGTGCAGAAGCAGCTTCGGACAAAGTTTGGAATGGAAATGGTGGAATTGGCTGGGAAGGAAAAGACTTCACTCGCAGCAAAAAGAGGTATTTCGAGTTCTTCGTATATTTGATTTTTGCTAAACTCCTCCAGCCGCTGCCAAATCCAAATCGAAAGGGGGAGGATCCAAAACGACAACCTCTTGGATTGTGGTGTCAACCTTACCAGCAGCGTACCGGACACCAGATATAATCGCGCCTTCTTTGATTGGGAGTGAAGAGAACGAGGCAACATATATTGGGCTGTGCACCGTCATCGTCTCTTACATTGCCATGAGTCCTGACGGTGCAATTCCCGATCACAAATTCGTGAGGCTTTTGAAACGCCTGAACATCGAGGAAAATACCCCTTTGGACAAGACAGCGGCCATATTGAAAAAGATGAGTAATCAAGGTTATATTGCAAAAGATTCCGAGAAAACGCCCGATGAAGAAATAATAACGTGGAGAGTTGGACCCAGGGGAATGGTAGAAATTGGCAATCGTGGTATTCAAGCTTTCGTTAAGCATGTTTACGGTGCGGAGGCGCCTGAGGATCTGGACAAGAGAATACACCGAAGTCTTAACATGGACATGACAAAGATTGATCAGGTCAATGAGGATCCACGGGCTGTAGCAGAAGAAATTGGCGATCCAGGACCGAGCACGGCGAGAAGAGCTTCAGGAAGGAGACGAAGGGGTGCCGCCGATGATGATGACGATGATTGATGGACAGACACCTTTGAGGATATTAAAGATTGGCGTCTGGATGGTAATGGTCCCGGATTTATTCAGGGGCGTTTGTTTTTGGCATCGCTGCTATGTATGTTATGATCACCCATGAGTACTCGGATGGCTTCCTGAATGAATGTTATGTCTTTGGCGGCTAAGAATGAGAGTGATTTGGGGGGTATTATTTCTTGAATTTTACCTGGTAGCGGTGATCGAAGAAAGGTGCGAAACAGAGTTGGCTGTGGATATCGAGCAGGCCTTAACATGATTTCGTACCCCCTTGCTGAATTGTTTTCTATAAACACCAGTTCCTCTGCGTATTTGATACAAACGCCTGCCCCGAGCCCAATCCATCATAAAGCCTGCCCATGGGAAAATTCTGCTCAATCCTGAACCTCTGGAGGCTTCCCAACCGGCTGTATCATTTTCTGTGCCCATGTTAGCGAAACGTCCCCTTCTTAATCTATCTCCCACCATCCACCCACCTCAATCATCGCCCCTCTAACCTTCTCCCTACACTCTCCCATTCCAATGGCCATATAGCTCAACAAAGGAGGATGTCCCACGTAACTGGCATAGCTATCGCGTTGGATGTTCGATGTCCATTCGAATTTAGTGGTGTCTGCATGTCCAGTGCCGACATATCGAGCTTGCAACTGCTCGAGTTGCTGTTGCGCACGGAGCTTGTCTGCCTATGAAGTAAAGAATGATTAGTAAATTGCTCGCGGTGTGATTTCGCAGGTGTATTGCACAGGAGATACATACCATCTTAAGTGTTGAGGTCTTAAAGACTGGAGACTTGAATTCACGACTACGCAAGAATTTGGAGGCTGAAGGCGGGAGAATCGGGGATGGAGAAACTTTGACCCGAAGCGAGAGGCTAAAACTTCATTTCAACGTCAACTCTTCACACTTATCCTCCCTTTCGCAGTACAGGGCACTATATAGTTCACAGCAACGTGTGTTCAACTGCAGAGATAGCAAACAACTCCCTGTAACCTTGTAAATTACGAGACACCATGTCGTAAGTTTCTTTCGATTATTTTCTATATTTAATCACGTGATTTTCCCCAACCTCATCTTCGGGGTTTCCTGACCCTTGAGTTGAGCTTTTCTAGGCCTGAGACAAACTCAACAATCATATTATATATAATTTTCTTTATCGTGTATAATAATTCGGTATACTAACTCACTCCAGTGGCCTTGAGTTACAAATGAGACCTGGTCAGGCCTTCGATCCCGGAACGTCGATGTATCCACTCTCCTTGGATCAGAGGGCAGCACAGGCAGAATATCTCAGTCAAGCGAAAGCTCAGTTAGAGTTAAAATTAAAGAGTATCAACGGCTTCTACGCCTCACCGCACGCCGAACGACACAATGGCCCACCTAACTGCGAACGATGCAATACCAAAAAGAGGCGGATTGCAGAAGCGTATTGTGACTTCTATCTATCATATGCGCCTTGGAACTCCAATCGACCCGATTTGAAAGACGAACTAGACAGGAGGTTTAATGACCCGTCTGGGCCACAACTGGGAGGGATGCACGAGGTTTTCCAGACCGTGCTTCGAGACCATATTAAGAATGATCTCTGCGCGCCAAAGCCATATGACGATCCTGATACCTATGCATACAAAAGTATGACCTCTGATATGTTCGATGACGATTCTTCCGCTAAAGAGATCCTGGATTACTACCTCGACTGCCAATTGAACTTCGCAGATCCCAACATAAAAGACTTTATTTACGCTATGCAGGACGCCCGGACTCCCGAACAACGCGCCCAAGCTTACATCAACTATTACTGCAAGCCTTTACCTGCCGACACCCCTCAAGTGAAGAACTTCAAAGCCAAATATGCACGCATGTTCGAACAACTTACTCCCCACGACATCGTCGTAGCCACGATGCGAAAAGAAGCCGAAGATTCCCAACACAGCAAAGTCTCCACCTTACGACATCGCCTGGGCGAACTCCAAATGGCGCAATCAGCACACTTGAAAAACAAAGCAAGGAAAGCAGAGAAAGACCAACGGATGCAGGAACGTGAACCATCACCTCGATATGTCAACTGCAGTTTGGAGAATTGTCCACTTGATATCAACATCACGACTGATGAGATTACTGAGTGTTTGATTTGTGATTGGTTGGAACGGAAGGGTGGGAGGAGAGGCCACTTTTATTACTGTTCTGTTGAACATGCTGAGGAGGATTTTGTAAGTGTAGCTTCCCATTGCTCCTAATATAGTTTGCTGATTGAAAAGGATGACCACGAGCGACATGAACACCAGTGCTCGATGGGCTCTCGGTGCCTCTATTATCCTGATATTGGGCCTCCAGGAGAAGGCAGACAGGATGGGACGGAACTTTGTGGTGTGTGCTATGACTGCGAGGATCACGACTTGGTCAGCTATTTCTGTTCTGAAGAGTGTTATCGGACAAATCTGGTAAGTCTCCCCAATATGTCCAAACTTCTGTTGAATCTTGAGATATTGATGATCTTTCACTAGGAAATTCATCGCGAAGAGATCCACTACGGAAGAGACATTCCAAATACGGCGCAGCATCTAGATGGGTTTGTGCCGGCCATGGACTTAGAGATCCTCAACTAAAATCCCGCATGATGTTTCCTGTTATCCTTTTGTACAAATACCATGTATTTACTTTCAATGTGAAATGGGGGCATGCATTCAACGGCCAGTCATTCTTTTCGCGCAATTTGTATAGTGCAAATTCTTTCGTCCAGCGCTCTCAATTGAACGAATGATCACGAATTTTCCCTTCTTTATTGATATTCTGATGGCGATAGCTCCTATTAAGAGAATACAGAAGTGCAATACCCCACTTTCACTCATTTTACTTGCAGGACCCGCACCGACCCGAAGCCTAGAAGTAGTGAACCCAGGGGCCTTAATTTTTGTTCCACTTCGCAATTTCAAGTCAACGCTTTAACTTGGATTAGGACAGACTTGAATTCAAGTAGAATAGACAGTGAATTCAGATTCCCATATCTTAAAAAAAAAAATTTGTAGCACTTCGTAATCTCAAGTTAACTCTTCGATAAGGATTCGTATCTACTTGAAGTCTGAGGTGTAGTGACCCTAGACTCTCGTATCTTATCATTTTTTTGGTTGTAATTCGTAATCTCAAATTAACTACGATAACCATCCGTATAGATTCGAGGCCTGGAGGCTAGTGAAGCTTGGATTTGCGTCTGTTTTTTGTTGCACATCGCAATTTCTGTCGAAGATCTCACGATCTCGCATTGAGTCGTGATCTCAGTACTTCGTCCCAGTCCCTTGATCCCATATCTTGTCTTCAGGCTTTGACTTCAAGCCTTGATCTCACCTCCAGAGCTCAGGCGTCAATCTCATCTGTCAGGCTGACGTTACTCCTTGCTTAAGGAGGTCAATTCGTACTCTCAACCTCTTAATCCCATCTCTTGACCTCAACCCTTGATCTCATCGATTCTCACGTCTTGAGCTCACATTTTGATATCATCTCTGGGTATCATCTCTTGGTCCTTCTCTTGATATCTCATCGTGGCCTTATCTCTTAATCTCAACTCTCGGTAATAACCTCTCGATCTCACCTCTCAACCTCAACTCTTGATCCCAATCCACACTCAACCTTGTCTAATCCGATATCTCAAGCTCACAGCCACCCTCAACCTCGAGAACAGAATGAGACCGAGATTGCTAAATGCAACAAAAAGCAGCGGCCACTAGTCTCAGAGCATTCACCAGAAGTTACTTACTTAGACCGCCTACTTTGCTGCACATCGTAATCTCATTCTCATTCTCATTCTCACTCTTATACTTTCATGATCCCATACCTCCTCCTCATCTCAATCTCAAGTCCCTTATTCCTCTACTCTATAATCTTTCACGCCCGAAGACTTTGGATGCCTTGCCGTAAAGTAACTTCAAAACCACATCTCGCAAAGTTTATAAAAGACCTAGAAAGTATTCTTTCTTTCTATATTAGTATAAGAGTCAGGAGTTGACATGAGATTGCGAAGTGCAACAAAACAAAATGAATCCGTATCCTGGCTCCACTATCCTTCGGGCTTCAGCCAGAATTAGCCGACCTGAATGATGTAAACATTACACAAAGTACGAAGTGCAACAAATTAAATTTCAAGGATAGCCTCCTAGAGGAAATTTAGGATACGAAGTCTGAAGTAGGATACTAGGAACTATTTTGAAGCAGCGAGCTAGACGGGAGCCCGAAGCGCTGCAAAAACTTCTGTCGATGAATTTTCCAGAAAGGAAAGGAAAGTACGAAGGTACCACCTGTGTACGAAGTGCAACAAATCCAAGTCAAAGCTAACTATTCATAAAGAGATTTAGACTGTAAAGTTTAATAGGAGATCCTATGTCATTATTTTTTCAAGTGAAGTTGCGATATGCAACGGTGACCTGTAAATATGACCTCATCTTATCGACATCCAATCTCTAGAAATGAAATATCAGAAGGTTCTAGTCAGCATCGAACATCGGGAAGTCACGCTAGGTACGAAATGCAACAGAAGTCATACTTCGTTCTCCTTTAAATAAACTAGGAATACCAGACCAGAAACACTTTTGCTGCACATCGGAAAAAATATCAAGAAATACATACCTTAACCCGATTTCCCATTCGCGTAAATATTCTCGGGAAAACATTGTGCTCCGGTGAGGTGCCGAGACTTCGGGCCTGGGAATAGTAGATCCTGATGCACTTGGCAAGCTGGGGAAAATGACTCGTATTTGTTGGGGGCCTGGGATAGAGCCAGAAATTGGGGTGGAGAATTTAGAGATGGAAAGAGGAAAGGGAAGACTTGTTTTGTTGCATTTCGGATTTTGTGCCAAGTTATATCGCTGACATCACGACCTTCTTAGCTTCCAAAATCGATATGTATCGAAAGCAAGTACGAAAGGAAAGATCAGGGCCAAAGAAAACCGGACGTAGTCTAAGAATCATAGCGCCTTCGAAATGCAACAAAACAATCCAGCAGGAAGGAAAAGATCAGAACCAAAGAAAACCGGACGCACTCTAAGAGTTATAGCGCCTTCGAAATGTAACAAAACACCTTCACAAACAGACAAGCCGGGATCGAAGAAAAACTAATACAAGCCTAACTATTGGTGCGGCAAGCAACAAAGGCCTTTCAAATTCCTTAAGGGAAAAGACAGCAGGACTTATCCAAATAATAAGGAACGTAACGGCTTTCCCGACGGGTAATAAATCTATCTAAAGAGGGAGAGAATAGGATCTAAGAAAACCGGACACAATCTAAGAGTTATAGCGCGTTTGAAGAGCAACGAAATACTTTTAGTAGGAGTAGAAGTCGGGACCGAAGAAAACCTAAGAAAATCTAGTAGCTTGTGCGAAAAGCAGCGAAACTCAAAGAACCCGGGACCGAAGAAAACCGGACAGGATCTAAGCGTTATAACGCGTTCGAAGAGCAACAAAATGTCTTTTGTGAAGGGAGAAGTCGAGACCGAAGAAAAACCAAGAAAACTTAGTAGGCTTTGCGAAAATCAATGAAACTTATTTGTAAGGAAAGAAGTTAGGACCGAAAAAAATCGGAGGAGGCTATGGCTTTAAGCAATCTTGAAATATAATAAATCTTCCGTTTAAACTTGCAGTAAGAAGTATTCGACTACCCGTGTCTCCCCATGGAAATTTAGACTTCCTGTCCCAAAACCCGAGAGAAGTTTGGAAGCCGAGAATACCTATAACAAATCGGCAGTAAATATGTAGCTTAGCGGTGTTTGCGGCGTGCAACGAAACCTCTCTTCACCTAAGTGATACCAAAGCCGTACCGGACTGAGCCGAGCTCTTACGATCTAAAGTACAGAGTAATAAAGCCACATCTGTGTCGACGTGCAGCAAAAGACAGAAAACCAAGACGTTAGACTCGGATTTTCCCGCTAGGTGTAAAAGTTAAAAACATGACGATATGGTGATGTGTAGCAAGGGAGAAAATACCGACGTCTATACATGAAAATCGCAAGAAAAGCCGGCAGATAAACAGCGACGTGCAACAATGAAGAAGAAGCCCTATCTCTTAATTCCTTTCCTATGACATCCGCAAGTGTTTTCGGCAGGAACGCCAGGCAATCAGAAATCGCGATATGCGACAAAACTCCTCATGTTCTAAAAATATGAGAGAATGATGTCGTAGTTCTACCAGGAACTTTTCATGTTGGTGGACCGGCCTTAAGCTATGCCAAATCACATAAGCTACTGCAGAAAGATCCCAAGCCCAGGCCCTAGAAGAAGTGGCGATTGCCATAGACTTGTCAAGATGAGGTCAGATTCTAGTTTTCGAGGAAGGAGCAGCCGGCAATGAAAATCGCGATATGCAACGAAAGTTTTGCAAGCTAGATAGAGGAACATGCTGTGGGTGGCGCAAATCAAATATTGGTAGAAAAGTGCCCTCTTGTTTGGGCCCTAACTTGATAGTCCCACAAGGTCATCTCCATGTTAGCAATAGATAGGTGGAAACAGTTAACGCCAAAGGCGAAGCTGCGCACAATCTACTACAATCTGCAGAACGGCACAAAGCCAACAATCCAACCCCTTTCAGGCAATTTCAGAAATACATCAGAGCGCGATGTGTGACAAAGCAGTTTTCATTTGGGCTTCGTGTGTTGAGAATAGTGCCAGCTCGTTTATTGGTAGCCAGGACCTCGGGTGCCGGCCTGTTTATTGAGTTGGAAAGAACCTACATCCTTTGGGTGCTTCTAGCTTCCACGCTTGATAGAATAAAGGATAGTGGTTTTGGTGTGAGGAAGAAGAGGTGCAATATTAGCGGGGTGCTAGAGTGATAATTTGAAGGAAAGCTAGTGATATATGGTATAAACTAATTCGAAAATGGAAATTGATTTAACCTCGAAAGGCAATTTTGGGAGTATATAAGAGTGCGATGTTGTAAGATTACGAAATAAGTGAGAGGGATTGGGTTTGTAGTGAACCATGGTTGGATGCGGGCCCACTCGGCAGCGGTGGGCTTACGATGGATGAGTATGGTAAATGCCACGGCTCAGACGGGACCAGACTGGACGAAGAGTTGTTGAGGTTGGGAATGGGAGAGAAGGAAGGAGTAGCTAGAAGCACATGGGCGAAGAGTGAGGATATACTCAGAGTTGTGATTGTTTTTGTTTTTATTTTTATGCCTTTGTAGTGATACGTAGTGATACTGCGAGAGCATGATCCCAATATTCAGGGTGATAATGGGGGAGCGTACTGGTATTGAGCCGCGTTCCCATTTCCATGGTTTGGCATCGACAGCCCAGCCAGCTATCGGACCCTCCTCGTTTCTCGACCTGGGCTTGGTGTTCGAGGAGGACTTTGGCAGCGCATGGTAGTATTAGCCGTAAACCATACATTCCAGCTATCACCTCTTCCTTTCTTGCCCAGCCATACTCTCTTCCCTCGTAGCACCATTTGCGCGCATATCCAGCTGACGAATCTTATTTTCTAGCCCAATCCTCTTAGCAATCAATTCACCTCTCTGCTCTTCCAGTCGTGCGATTTTCTCGGTGGGTGTGGCTTCGATTGCTTTCTGGATTACCTGTGTCGTAAATCAGCAAGGACCGAAGGAAGGGCCAGGAAAGCGGGCATACCTGCTTCTTCTCAGTCTCCATCTTCAATCCAGCTCCGTACCATGTTCCCATAGCCGTAATGGATGCAATGGCCCCCGTCCAGACAATCCGTCTGATCTTCAGCTGTTGAGCTGCTGTAGACATTGTTTGTGTTCCGAAGGCAGTTGTGACCTCTGCTATGCTGCCGCTTCGAATAGGGCGTTGAAAGCACTCATCCCATGGTAATTGAGATCGTAATGGTAGATAAGTCCATATGTTGAAGGTGTTGTGCGAGATGCGGAATGCGATGTCGTTGAAGCTTGGACCGAATCATTCGAATCCCTGCAACCTCATCACAAATGACTCGCAAAGATCATCCCCAAAAACGCGTCCACTCCTCTTGCGCTCTCCTGTGTCTTGTCTCCCTCTTCTTCCGCAAAACCTCGTCCTGCTCCCCTTCTGTGCTTCGTCGACGTCTTCTCGTATCCGCCTTCGCAGGCTGACTGTAGTTCCAGTCCTGCAGCTCCGTCTCGTCCGAAGCTCCCGATGAAGCTGTCAATGTGGAGGCAATCGATCCATGGCGGGAGTGGCTGGGCCGAGAAATGAGATCATTGGCGGGCGCATTGCATAGAGGGGCAGAGGCATCTGAAGTGACAATCCAAGTGAGTAAGCGCCTTGCGTCGTCGACGGTAGGAGAATGCATCTTGTCTCCCTTTCAATTGCAATCCAATTCAAAAAATAAATAAAATAGGAATGTTCTGTTGCAACACAACAGGTCTTTCTGCGGCCAACAAAACCATTTTAACCACCCAACCGTCACCGTCTGTCGCTCCTACCTAACACGAGAAAGAACTAAGCGCGAAGGTCAATCCTCCTGTTTCATCCAAGCGACTCCCAACGATCAAACAGTGACACCAACGTTTCTTGTTAAAAGTTCAACCTGAAACACACCGACACGGCGGGTCAGACACCTTGGCGGCCTTCTCTCATCGTCCAAAGAATCAGATAACGGCGATTCTTCCCATTTTCGCCTAGGACGAGCGCGATGTCAACCCCGAGAGTTTTCGTGATCCGCCATGGAGAAACAGAATGGTCCCTCAATGGCAGACATACAGGCACAACTGAATTACCGTTGACCGCGAATGGGGAGAAGAGAATAAGGGCTACAGGGCGGGCGTTAATTGGCGATGATAGGTTGATTGTTCCGAAGAAGCTGGCGCATATGTTCGTTTACCCCCCTACCCCTTTGTCATGCACTGCCTCTTCTTCTAACCTCAAGATTTGCGAAAGACACGGATTACTGACAATGTGCCTTGCAGATTTGTCTCCCCACGGAAACGTGCACAGCGAACCCTTGAATTGCTTTCTCTAGGATGCAGGGAGAAACTCCCCTGGGAAGAACGGCGCGCACACCCTGACGCAGATATCCGCACGGAAGCCAAGGTCGAGATCACAGACGATATTCGGGAATGGGACTATGGCGATTACGAGGGCATTACATCACCACAAATCCGTGAATTGAGGAAGAAACAGGGAATTGGCGGACCGGAGGGGAAGTGGGATATTTGGAAGGAGGGTTGTCCAGGTGGAGAGTATGTCTTATTTCTGTTAACTGGGTTTAGGAAAGCTTGCTGATATAAATACATAGATCTCCTGAGGACGTCACCTATAGAGTCGACCGCCTGATCGCCACCATCCGAGAAAAATACCACAAAGCCGCAATAGGGAAGTCAGGATCGGAAGTGCCACCTGGAGATGTGCTGCTCGTAGCTCACGGTCACATTCTAAGAGCATTCGCTATGCGATGGGTTGGCAAGGCGCTGCCTGATGGACCTATTTTCCTGCTGGAAGCTGGTGGTGTGGGAACGCTAAGTTATGAACATCACAAGTTGGATGAGCCAGCCATATTACTGGGTGGTAGTTTCATGGTTGATGTTGCCGAGTCGGCGGAGAAGGAGGGCAAGGAGGAGGTTGGTGGGAAGAAGAAATTATAATCTACAGTATCAAACCAGATATAAGGATTACTTTCCCCTTTCTCCGTACTCCTGCCCTCCAGTCTGAGCTTTCTTCTCCTCTCTCCATCCTTCCCCTTCTCATACTTCTTCTACACCCTCTTCTTCTGCCTCCGTCTACAACCTTCTCTTGTCTCTCGTCAAAACAGCGAGCGCGAAGTCGAGAACTGGTCTGCGAGCCCTAGTTTGATGATTTAAAGCCATTAATCGGATACGGATTCTCGGGTCGTTAGACCGAGAAGTGAAGAGAGCCCGAGAGCATCTATGGCGAGCCAAAGCTACCATTGCTAGCTACACAAGAGCTTCCTACCCAGGTGCCGTATTGATTAACGAGAGTTTGTTTGCGCTATACCTAATACGGAGGGTGAGAATCTGAAATTATTCACAGATACAGAGATATTTAAAAACCAATAGCCTAATTAATCTTTTTATCTGTATTCTAGGGATCCGATTACATTTTTATAGTACGAGGTCCTCTGAGGCTACTCCCACTCTCGCCAACATATCACATCCACGTGATCTAAGCGGTTGATCTTTCTGCATCTGAAGGCTCAGGCAGCTTCGTTCCTAGGCATGCTTCAACAACGATAGATACACCAAGGGGTTCAATTTCATCATGTCTTTTGGTTTCGGAATCGGCGATTTCCTTGCTGTAATCGACCTAGCTACCAGGATCCAAAGGGAGTTCGCCAATGCACCAGAACAGTTCAAAGCTATCTCCAACGAGCTCGAGAGCCTTAAGGTTCTTCTCAACGATATAACAGATTACTTACCTACCTTGACCGAGGATAACTCGACAGAGGAAGCGGAAAAATTGAATATCATCCTCGCTAGTGCACAGGCCGTGCTGAAAGACCTCGACGCACTCTTGGTGAAGTATGGCAGCTTGGAGACGATTAGAGGGACATCGCGAACAAAGCGAATCTGGCAACGGTTGAGATTTGACTCTAAAGACGTTTCCGAACTTCGTGATCGCATCACATCGAATGTCTTGATGCTGCAAACATTTATGGGGCGTGAGACAAGAATGAGCCTCACTGGCATGAGTCGACACATTGATGACCAAATACGCCAGGACACCTTAAATTTGATTAGCGAAGAGGATCACAACATTCAGCAGAATAATCTGGCCCAGGATTGCCAAAAGGAAAGCAGGAAGTGGCTCTTCGAGTCCGAGACATGGAATACGTGGATCAACTCAACTGGAAGCACCCTCTACTGCCCTGGCATTCCCGGAGCCGGAAAGACGTATACGACGGCTATGGTCGTTGCAAAATTGGAGGAATCAGCACAGACCGATCTGGTAGCCTACGTCTTCTGCAGTTACCAGCGGCGGGACCAGGAAAACTTGGACCAACTACTTTTGCGTAGTTTGTTGAGAATGCTTCTGGAGCAGTTGTATACGCTGCCCAAAGAAATTTGCCATCTTTACGAAGAATACAAACGCACCAGGCGCGATATCGATTTCGAAAAAATACTAGTGCAGATGAAGATCGTGTCATCCCAAAGGCCACGGACGACGCTCATCGTAGATGCCTTGGACGAGCTGGAGCCTCAGCACCTAAAATCGCTTATCACGAGGCTCTTGAAGCTCCAGGAAGAAGCAAAAGTCAACCTATTCTTCACATCCCGGAAATCGAACGAGATGGACTGTCTCTTTCCACATGTTCATAGAGTAGAGGTCACCGCGACCGAGGAAGATGTTCGAAACTACTTGGTAGAATATATTCAGCAATTACCCCCCTTCATTCAAAAGAACAAGAAACTCCAGCAGAATATTTGTGATGCCATTGTCAGTGGAGTTGACGGAATGTACGCATCCTAGCAGTTCAGAAATGGCCGTGCCATCCCTAACATGATAACAGGTTTCTTCTCGCTAGTCTATACCTCAGCGCCCTAAAGGACAAGTTCACTGCAAAAACGATCCGCGAAGCTTTGAAGGGGTTCTCGTCCGGATCTGCCTCGGATACGAAAGTTAAGAAAGCGTACCGAAATGCAATGAATCGCGTTAGAGCTCAAGGGGGAGAGAGAGTTGACCTTGCCATGAAAACCCTCTCAATTCTTACTCATGCGAGACGGCCACTAAGTGCAATAGAACTCTGCCATGCGCTCGGTGTCGAGTCAAAGTCACTGGAGTTCGACCCAGATAATGTACCCGAGATCGAAGACGTTCTGTCTACTTGCGCTGGCCTCGTGGTTCACCAGGTTGAGACGGGTGTAGTTCAATTGGTGCACAAATCAACCCAGGATTACTTGAAGGCCAGCAGAGCCGAATGGTTTCCGGACGCAGAAGCCACTATGGGAGAAATATGTCACATATACCTTACAGCGGCGACTTCGAGCACAAATGTTCATTTCCATTTTCTTGGTTACGCGAAAGCATATTGGGGTACTCATGTGATGGCAGCAGAAAAGGAGCGGATGAAAAATGCTTCGGCAGCACAACCTGCCGTACCCGGCTCTTTAGGTCAAGCATTGTCCAACAATTCATTACGGGAAGATGATATCCAGCTCGACCTAACACGGCTTGGGCTGACACGGCTTGCGACAGAGCTTGGGGAAATGGCCGAGCTTCTGGTATGGGCCTGCGAGAACAACAACCAGAACATAGCTGAACTCCTTCTTGCCACGAACGTTTACGCAGAAAAAGTAGAGGAGGAACCGACCCGTCAAGACTCTGCTGTTACAGAGCAGCGCATTGGGCCACTAGAGAAAGCTTTGGTTGCTGCCGTTTCCTTTGGGTACAAGGATATCGTGGATCTGCTGTTCAAAAACAACGCAAACCTAAGAGTTCGAGGCAACGGGGTGCACAGCTTGCTAGCACTTGCCGCTAGGGAAGATCATCCAGATATCGTGTCTCACTTGCTGAAACTGGATCCCTACGTTGCAGAGTCTATGGATTATAACATGGATGGGTAAGTGAAATTCTGTTGTTTGTCACACTAGCACCTCGGCTTCCCTTCTTTTGACTGTATTTTGTCGTCGCTGTTTCTATAGTGATTGACTTCCAATTAAATTGAACGACCAAGACACTAACGTCAAATAGTTTCCAATTCGAAGTTCTAAACACTGGCAATTCTAATAAAGATGTCAATGATGATTCCAAAAGCAATTGTTCAGAGAGCTCAACTATATCTTCCCGTCTTCCATTCGCCATCCAAAAAACATACTTCTCGATAGATCGTTCTCCGTCTATCTGTAATGAGGAATCGGATGAAATCTTTCTCGTTAGATCCCCCTTAGCTGTCGCTGCCTATGGTAGGAACGACCATTGCGTTAAACTACTGCTTGAATGGATGACCAATTGCGACGCCAGTGACGGACATCTAATAGAGGCGAACTGCAAAAATGCTACTCTCTGTGCTATGGCGGGGGGTCATGTTCGGATTGTTCAAGGGTTATTGCCTCTCGTCGGTATCAATATGGCACTTCCAGATCGTCTGCTAGATACTACTCTTCTGCATCTTGCCAGTCGCTGGGGCGATGACAAACTGGTTGAATTGTTGCTCGGGGAAGACACAGTGGTAGTCAGTATCCCGGACAAAATTGGCAGAACTCCTTTGATCTGGGCAGCAAGAAACAGGAATGGAAAATTTATGTATCTCTTGTTGGGACGAAAGGATGTTCAACCGAACTTAACAGACAATATCGGCCGCACTGCACTCATCTGGGCATTCGAGAACGAGGAAGTGGATATGATACGGATGCTTTTAGGGAGGGACGACGTTAATGTGAACATGCGAGATAGTAATGGTTGCACTCTCCTCTCGAGAGCATCAAAGAATGGGAAGACTGATATCACCCGCATGCTTTTGGAACGGGACGATATTCAGCCCGACTTGCAAGACAATAGTGGCCGCACTCCACTTTCCTGGGCCTCACAATACGGCCACATCAACATAGTGCAGATACTTCTAGCACGAGATGATGTACTACCAGATTCGAGAGATTCGCAAGAGACGACTCCAGCAGAGTATGCCTTTGAAATGAAACATCAGGAAGTTTTCAGGCTTTTGATCTCCCGGGCACCGACTGTCTTGAGTCAGAAGAAAGCGAAGAACTGCACCTTGATACACAGGTTGATAAGAAATGACCATAAAATGGAAACAGGAGATTACTTTGTGGACCGAACAACATGGCGTCATGGTTGTTACGGGTTAAGGTATGAGGTGCGTGCTAGTGAGTTACTACCAGGAATTTGCGATATCCCCTCCGTGTCTGTTGACCATATACGGAGCTCGGATTGTGCCTGTGGAGTGGAGACGCTATTGATGGCGGTTTCGACGGAACAAGCAGCCACGGTAAAATTACTGCTGGATTTTGATCCCGCTTGGATGCACACAACAAAACATGTCAAAGGAAGGACGCCACTGGACCTGGCAATGACTATTCTTGAAGAAGAACGAGAGCCCAAAAATAGAAAATTTCGACAAGATAGACTTATATTTGACATTGGAGATGAATTGGTTGAGATGGTACTTAACAGTGATGAAGAGTTTTCATTTAAATTTTTGCTGGAGATGGTCGAGACGAAAAAGCTGAAGGGCCCGCTGATCACCGGCGGAGGATATGCTTCTTTGTTTTTTTGCCTCTCTGTTATCAGAAACCCAAGTTTCCCCGAGGAGTTTTTCGAATCTTGTCCGGAGCTCATTCAACACCTGGCTAATCTCGATGAGCTACCGGAAATCATAGGCACTCAAGTCTCGGATGCACATCTTGTCGCTATTTTGCTGGATCGATTAGGAGTAAATCCAAATCAACAGGACGCGAGAGGACGTACGGTGCTCTCCTATCGAGCGGAACGAGTGAGGAGCCACGAAGACGATATTTCTTCACTTCTGATCGATAAATACGGCGCGAATCCGTTTCTCCAAGATGGGTCTGGCAAGTCTCCCATAATGTATGCATACTCCATGGCGGGTGAGTGCCTAGACTGCTTTCTTGGATATTTATCATCGAAGGATCTTCCGTTGGATGAAGTCGACCACTGTGGGCGTAACTTGTTTATGCTTGCTGTTATATGGGGTTCGCGGAAAACTGTGGGAGCCCTTTTAAGGCGCCAACCTTTAGACATCGGATTGAACCGCCTAGACAATTTGGGTCGGGTACCCCTGACGTTAGCTATAAATCATAACTTTCGAGATAGGATCGGGGTCGTGGATTTGCTTTTATCTCACCCAGACATCTCAGTAGACGTCCCCGACAACGAAGGGAGAACACCGTTTCGCCATGCCATTGACAACACCCAATGGGAACTAAGAAAGTACACCAGCGCCGAAAGGGTAAATGGAAAAGCAGTAGGCGAACCTAATATTAGGGCAGAGAGGCATATCGACTTGGTGGAGCGCATGACTGAATTTCCAGCAGTCGACCTCGATAGGGCAGATAACTATGGTGAAACACTAAGGACGGCTGTGAAACGTCTATTGGATGAGCTTTACGAGAGTAAACTCATTGAGAGCCTTCCTCCCGAGGGCACTCACGTTTTCAAAACGCTAATATCAAGTTGGAGATCCATTTTAAGACTAGGCAAGAGCGTTTAGGGGATAAGAAGAAGGAGAAGGAGTAAAAAGAGGAGGTTTCGAAGGCAAATCTAAAGAATCTAAAGAGAAAGATGTTTCTGATTCACTTATTTATACAGATCCGACTAAGCTAAAAATCAGGAATCTAGGGATTTAGAGGTAGAAGAAGAGAATTCGATAAATATATATCTCTCCCATTAAGAATCTATACTCTCCTGAGCTTATCGATTCAACTCTATGAGTAGTTCAGAGGATTCTAAGCCCGACTGCTTTTGTGGCTCGAATCGTAAGTGTGCTAACTGACGAGAAGCGAGGAGGGTTTCTGCTACCGCGGCATTCAGTAGGTTATGCTGTTTATCTTTTTGATTTTCATCTCCTCTTGAGTCTTTATCTTGCTTTGTGAGCCGTTTGTTTAGTAACAGAATAGCGAGTATTCGAGTGATAAATAGCAGCAATAGCCTATTCTCTATCCTGTTGCGACTGGGGATATATGGAAGTGAAGTTGGGTTGCTAAAAGAGTGTGAATTACCAGTCTAGTCTAGTCTACAGAACAGCTTTTAGTGGGAGCTGCGTCCCTTATTTATAGGCCTCCGGTGCCTACATGCTACCGAGGTTCTTACTCATCTTCCTACACCTAAACTACAGTAATAACCTATGCCTCGGCGTTGATGTTGCAATACATGGTTGGAGTTGACGACTTAATTGATTCTAACTGTAGGGAGCAAGCTATTTATGCCTGGATCGCTTGTTGAAGTATGTGCCTGGTAGCCTGAGGCTACTATAGCACCTAGCACGTGTTTCAGGGCACGTCTCANTTGTAGTCTAGANANGTGGCCCGACGACCTNATCTTTNATTCNGNACAGTTNATAATATACTTGATTTACCCTAATTGAGCCCTCCGGACGATCTCTGTGATCCTATTGCTTGTGTTGATGATACCACTCATCCGACCAGCTGGAGTCGACAATTCCAAGAGTCAACATCGTCCTGATTGATACATAATCAGATATGCTAGGCGGGTGGAGGACGGGCACGGCCACTTTCCGGCATAAGAAGGCGGGGGCCCAATGAGGAGGGGGGATTGTGGTATTGCGGCGCAAAGAGCGCAAAGTGCAAGCTGGTTCTACTGCTTTCCGTACCTGCTACTAGTGGGGGCAATGCTGCCGCACAAGGGATTCGATGGTCTGCCTAACAGAGTGCCAATGGACCCGTCTTGGAAAAGGATTGGCGGAGGCGGCATTACCATCCTCTCACAGCCTTCTTGTGGCGTCTGATGGCTTCGCTAGAACAAAAACATTACGAATGCTCTCTTTCCCTCTACCTCCCTAATGACTCACTGCCCACCTCACACCAGGATTTGTCCCATGACCCTCTTGTTAGCGGTCACATAAGATTGACATTCGATCTTGTCTAAATTCTGTCGCCCCGTTGAGAAAATTACGTGTTCGGTTCTCTAAGACCAACGTGCTTCACTTCTTCAATCAAATGCCAAACACACCACCACATGGAAATGAGAACGTTTGAGAGCAAGTGGAGCGTGAACTCAAAGCGGCACCACATCAGCGATCATCTTACTATTTGAAACCAGGAATTTCACCATAAGATGGGTCTATTTTGTAGGCGTTCTAAAAAAAGGGCTTCGTCTAACCAGGCCACGGATGAGACGGCCAAGACGAAAGATAGCAACGGTCCTCTGCTCCTGAAAAGAAGTACATCTTCAACTCCATTGAAACCGCTATCTTCTCTAGCCGGTCAGGTTTCTAACCACTTCTAGAATCAAGGGTAGAGACTGCTTTTGTTCGTCATGAGCACTCGAGCTCATCGAGCGGTATCCTGGAGAGCAAACCTCTACCTCCTAGCCCCAAGTCTTCAAGGCCAGAATTGCCCAAAGCGAAGCGACCTCTAGGAGATCCGCTATCTACGGTTTCAAGTCTCGGTCCAGCCAATGTCATCAGTAATTCTAAATTGATAATAGAGGCGAAGAACCAAACGACGCATATCGACACGCACAAATTTGTGGAGACTGTGGATACACTGCCTGTTCAGACAGCTATTATACCCCATATTGATCGTCCAAACTCTCCCGATAACGACTTTCCTCAAACTGAAACAGAGGCACGGGACCATATCACGGCAATCAGGAATAGAAAAATTGAGAAGTCTTCGGCGGATCTAGAGCATGCCCTTGACCTGTGAGTATTAAATTGCAAACCATCTTTTACAGCTCGTAAGGTATAATTTATCTAACGTAAATGAAACCAAAGATTGTCAAACAGTCTATATCAGAACACTCTGCACTTCCTCTTAGAGCTCCTTCAAAATGCGGATGACAACTCTTACAAACCACGCACCACACCCAGTATGACCATTACTTACGAAGGGGGCAGGCATGCCACTCTTCGCTTCGACACCAATGAAATTGGATTCCGCATGGCAGATGTCGAGGCAATTTGTGGCATAGGCAATAGCAGCAAGAAAGAGCCTCTTAGGATTGCAAAATTGAGGCGAATTGGAGAGAAAGGCATTGGTTTCAAGTCTGTCTTTGGAGTGTCCGACGAAGTATTTATCAGTTCAGGTCACTATTCGTTTATGTTCAACAACGGAAAGCCTTCTGGGCGGCTGGCTCCGATGTGGGCTCAGTTTCCACGGGATCGATTGACTGGGTTTACTTCCATGTATCTGCGACTGCGCCCGGGATTAGACAAGACGATGCTGGTTGAGGCACTCCAGAACCTAGATGGAAGGCATTTGATGTTCCTTCGCCAGCTTAAGAAAGTCGACATTTTCTTGTTGAATACTGGAAATAATAAGAAGTCCGTGATCAGGCTGCAACGACGGGAAGTGGTGTGCAAGTTGACTAGTCTTCCAGCACGCATGGTGGAGCCAGACAATTTTCCGCCTTATGCCTTATTTCGCTATCCAGTCTCCGATCTTCCACCTGATGATGCACGCAAACACCAGACGGAATCAGAGCTTATCTTGGCATTTCCCACAAATACCGTTAGCGACAATTCAACCTCCGAACCAAAGAAACATGGGCCTGACACCCACAACGTCTACGCGTTCCTTCCTGTTCGGGATTATGGATTCAAGGTATTAGGTTATTCTATTGTCTTTCGGATTATAAGCTGATGTCTTTTGCAGATCATCATACAAGCAGATTTCATTCTCGTTGCCAACCGTGAGGATATTGACTCCGGCTCGGAATGGAACAGAGGCCTCCTTAAGAATATACCTAAGGCACTGCTCGCTGCGATCAATTATTTCAACACAGGACCTTTCCGATTCTCTTGGCTTCGTTATTTGCCATTGAGACAAGAAACGCATGACTTCTTCCAAGATCTTTGGCCGAACACCCAGGAGGTTCTATCAAGGGAACGAATCTTGGAGTCAGCCAAAGGCGATGCTACAGTCCCATCTGCACTGAGATATGTTCCAAAAGAACTAGCAGATAAGAGAAAAAGATCTCTGATCCCCGTGAGCCGCTCAAAATTTAATCACGTCTCCCATCATTATCCGAGCGAGGCTTCTGAGGCTCTGGAGAGCCTTGGAGTAAAGCGGCTTTCGGCTGAAGATTTTCTCGACGACTTGTCGGAATTCATTGCAACCTATCCAAATGATTTCCAACATATGCCAAACGAATGGCATTCCCAGCTATCCAACATTTTGGATAGTCTCACCCCGAAACACGAGCAGTTGATCTCATCGCTACCTATTATTCCTCTACGCGACGGAAAGTGGGTATCACCGTGTACCAGAAATCTGTTATTCCCTCTCCAAGCTAATGGGCTAATTATTCCCGACAATCTTAATGCTTCAGTCATCCACGAAGATGCAGCAAATGACCCTTCTCGAAAATCTCTACTTCGCAAGTTCCAGGTACAAGACGCCAAGGAATCAGAAGTATGTCGGATTATCCTCGAAACTCACGAGTCCGAGGAATTCGAGTACAAGGCCGTCTCCATAGCTGCTTTAATATCTCACGCGACATTCCTTTACAAATCTGGCCACAAGGTGAAAGGGTCTGATGATACATTATGGATTGTTGCTTCTGATGGATCTCGTTATCCTAGCCGCCAAGTTTATATGGAACGGCTCAATCCTGATCCAGTAGTGCAGATACTGTCGAAACACAACAATCAATTTCACTTCTTACACAGGGATTACTATCTATCGTTTTCTAGGGATGAAGATCGAGATTGGCTCGTGGAAGTCCTGGGAGTCGCCATGTCTCCTCGCCTGGTCCATTCCCAGGGCCACAAAGCGAAGTCTTTCGCAATGCACGACGACTTTCGTTTTCTCATTAATGCTAGCTCCGCACAAGACGTACTTCAAATTCTTAAAATATGTTGGATTGAGTACCGACCACGAATTGCAGCCGAGAAGGTTAAGAGACTAGATAGTCAGACCCACGAAGCCCAATCGGAAGATGAGACCGAAGAAGCATCACGTCGCAAAATCCGAGCTACTTTCTCAGCTATGACTGTGCAATGTTGCGACGGATCGTTTTCAAGCCTTGAACACACCTATCTACCTCGAAGGAGCGTATTGCTAGGACTCGATATCACAAGTCCGGAATCACACCATCAAGAGACTGAATCAGAATTTCCATTGCTTTGTGTTCCTGACCCCGATGCAGGGGAATGGGATTTCCTGGAAAATTTCAGTGTTGTTGTCGAAGTGAAGGCTAAGCATCTGATTTCTCGCTTGCAAGAGCTCAAAAATACTGTGGTCACAAAAGAGCAGGTGTTGCCGCTTTACGAGCGACTACAGGCTTTTACGGATGACGAGGACGTAGGATTAATCAAGTGAGTACAATTCTTCAACGGCCAGGCCGCCTCCTAATAGTTATTCAGACGTCGGTTCAAAGAAGAACACCTTGTATTCATTCCAGAGAGCACCGGGGAGAGTTCGTTGAAGCCCAGGTGGGTAAGCACCGATGATTGTGTCTGGGATACTTTGCCCTGCCTCAGACGCATCCCCTGTTTGATAGAATATTACCACGATTGCAAAGTACTCTTCTGTGCGACAATCGGACTAGGTCCCGCCACCTACAAAACGGTCATCGCCGAGGCCAAACAAATAGGGCCAACTGATTCCTTGGATTACATCGGCGGTGTCTTCAAGCAGTTAAGTCATCTGTCAAGTGGAATGAGCTGCGATACAGAAGTTTCTGAGCTCCAGGCCTTTCCAGTTTTCCCCGTATCGACTGGGGACGCTGGCTCTAGCTTCCAATTCCTCAAACCGGCGGGAGAATTAAGCAAGAGCAACTCGTGGTACATACCAGACAAAAAATTTCTGCGTGAAAGCTTTGTAGGGAAGGCACCATTGTTAGCATTTGATGACTTAACTGTCGGCCAGATTGGGACTCTGATAAACACCTTGGGTTGTGAGAATCGGAGGCTATCAAAATTAGCAATAAGGCATGCAAAAATTGAAGGGTGGAATGCGCTGAATGAGGAGTATACTTGTGCTCTGCAAACTAAATGGAAGTATATTGCTCGGTGAGTGATCTTCAGTCGAATTTTCGAGATAAGGGCTGACTTACGGCTTAAAGCCTCATTCCTGCTGAGAATCCAAGAAGGATAACGACTGCCAGACAGCTACGGGACATCTGTGTTTATCAAGTACAAAGAATTCGGGTTTCATGGCAATTCATAACACCATGGAAAACGACCATTTCAGGGCCTTCAGAAAAGGGCCGCGTTAAGCTTGTCATTGTTGATAACATGCTTAAAATATATCTTACGGAGAAAGACGACATGAAAATTAGCTGTCCTCCCCCACAGCTAGTCACGGAAATATCCCAATTTTGCGGGATTACAAATATGGAACATAATATCATTCTCCACGGCATTTTCATCCGACAAGACGAGCGAAGAATAGAGGACAACTTGAAAGAACACGATATCCCGGACGAAATTCCCGAATTCCCCAAGAATATTTTGCTCACGACTGATCGTGACGAATTGAAAGCCAACGACAGTGCTGAGGACGAAGTCGATGACTTTGTTGAACTCTTACCCTCTTCCGGAGGCGATCCTTCGCCTGAGCCCACATCTCACCCTTCCTATGAAACCAGATGGGGTAGGGTTCCTAGTAACACCAAAACCACAGAACAACCATCAGAAAACAATACTGGAAGCTGGGGCCGAACCTTTTTGCCACCGCTAGTACCGACAATGGGCGGAGGCGCGAACTATGATACAGACATAGAGCAAAGGATGTTCAAAGCAGAGCTCTTCGTAGGTTCCAATGAATACTACCTTGTATGCTAATGTGCTCAATAGCTAACTATACGAAATTATCTAGGTCTCTTCATTCCTTGGCGAAATAATGGGATGCGAGTATAAGGAGAAGATTCATTGGACTAGTTACCTACGTGGTAGAGCGAAGCACAAAGCATTCGACGAGCGCGATTCTAGCATTTCAACGTTTACTATTCAAGACACAAGTGGGTACTTGACTCAGTATTTTGTTAAGCAGGGGCACATAAAAGTCGAATATCTCAAGAAAACTGCCACGTTCTACATACAGGTTTCCTTCTCACCGGGAGCTGTCAACTCAACTTTCACTCTTGGCACAGAACAGGTCAAGAAGGTTAGTCCCCTTCTCAATCCTTCTTTATTTGCCTACGTCTGAGATAGATCTTTTTCCTCGGAGGGTCTCGAGCTCTAGGCTATTCTTTCTCTCCCAAAACATGACCAATGTTGCTCAACGTAATTTATCTAGGCAAAAAAAATATCTTGCACCAAGGGAGCTGATAACAATATCTTCATCCTAGCGCTGGTCTTCAATCTCGATGTAAACCCAATAGCGGCTATGGTTGTCGACCCGTGGAAGCTACACCACGATGGCTCGCTTTCACTTGAGGCTTATAGCAAATACCGAGCATCCTTCCAAGAAGGAACCGAAGTTTTTTACGTGGGAAAAACAAACACCGGTCTCGATAACGTCAGCAATTTAAAATACCGAGGCCTCAAGGCAGGCGAAATTAGGCTTCTCGAGCTGTCTCCCGGAGAAGGCGACGTGCCACTAAATGGAACTATTCATCAAGTTCCTATCAGCTCCCCAGGCTCGTTTTGGGCTATCTCTTACGTCTGGGGGGCGCCGAAAACTCCGGATTGTCCGGATTGTCCCTCTCTAGAAACACCTGACGGCCGTACATTGCTCACCCAGTCCTTGGACACTGTTTTAAGACGACTTCGAGAGACTAAAGTCTCAATATTATTGTGGGCTGACGCAATCTGCATTAATCAAGACGACAAAACTGAGAAAGGCCTCCAAGTACGCCTAATGGGCGACATCTTCCATAAAGCTTTGAGGGTAGTAGCGTGGATTGGTCGAGAATTTGGTGATGGCGATCACGCCCTCGAGTCTCTCAAAAGTATTCCTCTACCTGTGGCAACATCTCGCTCAACGCCCGTCAACATGGGAGGAACCGAGAGCACTACCTTATACTCTGGAAATATTTCAACATGGAATGATAGAATGTGGGCACAGATCGACCAATTGATGAATCGAGACTGGTTTAGGCGGGCATGGATTACGCAAGAGCTCGTTCTGGCGTCTGATGTCGTGATCATGTGTGGCAGATCAGAACTGGACTGGGATCACTTTTTCAAGGCGGTTACCATCTGTGAGAAGTGGTTTAACTCTCAAAATCCAGAGACGATCAGGCTCTTTAATTACGCGGGGCCAGTATATTCTCTCGGAGGTGTAAGGCGGAGGCTCAGGGATGAGGACAAAAAGCATAGTCTGCTTGAACTGCTGGAGTTATTTGCACACACTCAGGCGACAATTAAATGCGATAAGCTCTTTGCTTTGCTAGGACTAGCATATGACTCCGATGATGATGGATTCAACCCAGATTACGATTCAACTTTGGAGGAAATTGTTTGGCGATACGCTTCTGTGTTTGTTCGCCGCGGAGACGCCATGGAGCTGTTATACAGATCAGGGTTGTCCAACCCTAAGGCATATGAATTTTGCTCATGGATTCCAAATTGGACAGGAGACAACTCTCCTCAGACCGAGTTACCTCCGACCAACTTCCCTCAGACCATCTCCACGTGGGATGCGTCTGGTGGGATATTCTACGCCGGTAAAGAAGCTGCGCCTACAGCCAAGATTGGCATACCACCAACTCTGGAGGTCACAGGATATGAGATAGACACTATAAGAATTACACACAACGTACGTATGGGGCCTGGTCGGCCGCTTGATTGCATGACAGACTTTCGGAACCACATCAAACACCTTACGAGATACCCCACTGGCGAAACATCAAATGATATTCTTCTCTGGCTACCCATCGGAAAAGCAAAGCGACCTCATCTCGAGTCAGAAAATGATAGGTTGAGCTCCTACAGACAGTTTTTGAGTCGGGAAATAAAGGACTGGCCAGATAATTTCCGGGAAGTGATATTGTCCATCAGTCCTGAGATGAGCCGTGAGAAATACAACAAAATGCCTCACGAGAGCAGAGTTATACTGTCGAATTACTGGAAGACTGCCGCAGCATTCTCGAATAGATTGTCAAATGCCGTCTTATGCTTTACGAAGAAAGGCTACGTCGGCCTCTGCCCTGGCGACACAGTCGTGGATGACGAAATATGCTTGCTGCACGGCGGCAGGGTGCCATTTGTGATTCGAAAACGCGATAGGGAAGCCTATACACTTGTAGGAGAGTGTTACATTCATGGCCTCATGCACGGCGAAGCAATTAAGATGAATTCAAATCTCATAGAAAGGCGTTTCCAGCTTGTATAAAGTGGATTAGGGCTAGGAGTTTAATTTTATTTATATATATCTCAAATCGTCTTACAAA
>JAAMPI010000367.1:0-41358 GCA_013054445.1 Cudoniella acicularis
GGGGCGGAGGGGCGAAGAAAGTTTGTACTAGGGGAGCATCACTGCATTTTCTCTTCTCTTTGTTTAAAAAATATATAGGAAGCCATTCTTGCGTTTCTGAAAAGTACTTTTAGTGCACCCTGAAAGTACCACAGTTCAAGAATTGCCGGATAAGCTGCTAGACGAGGAGCGGGGTACCATTACTACCAGAACGGGCCCAGTTTTGCCCCCATTTTCGACATCGAAATGTCAACACCAGCACGTCCCATTGGCGGTCAAGCCCCGCGACATAGTTCCATTGCTCACTCACCGTTCAGCACCTCCTACCTCTCCAGCTCTCCTATAGCACAAGAGTCAATAGCACGGGATATCGCAGAGTGCGACGATGATGATATTGAAGATGCAGAGAGCGAGTCGACTTCCGATGACGAATCTTCTGATGCGTCCACTGTCCGACCAAATCAGCAGCAACATTCTATGGCCAGCTCTTATAGACGGCCTAGTTTCGTAGCTTTTGGAGGAGCCCGTCCAGCTATCACTCCGCACCCCGTAGAAGCCACATACCTTACCAAGAAAGAGAAGAAGCAATCAAGGGACGAGGAAAGAAGTTTGTTGAGAGACAATCATCTGGCACCACCCAAACATCCGGAACCCTCAAAGCGGAGCGCTTTAAATCGATTGTACCGGAGGCTGTTCAGCACCAAGAGGCCCAAGACGGAGGCAGATATCGAGCGTGTACCCGAGACAGTCATCTTCAACGCTGAACCTTCAGAAACATCTGCGTTGCTGCCTAGCGGATATCGAGAGTCAGCACGAAGTCACCATGAACGTTTGAACCAGCAATGGGAGGCTGCCGTTGCCGCAGGCAAAATCAAAACCACATGGCAACGGGAAGCCAAAACGATTGTCCAATATTCCAGTCCTTTGGTCATAACATTTATACTACAATATTCTCTTACCGTTGCTAGCATATTTACAGTTGGCCACTTGGGCACAATTGAGCTGGGAGCAGTTAGTTTGGCTAGCATGACTGCGAATATCAGTGGATATGCAATTTATCAAGGATTGGCTACGAGTCTGGACACCCTTTGTGCGCAAGCATACGGCTCTGGTAAAAAGCATTTAGTTGGGCTTCAATTGCAACGCATGGTCTACTTTCTTTGGGTCTTGACGATTCCCATTGGTATTATCTGGCTTAGTGCTGAGAAGATTTTGGAGAAGATCGTGCCTGAAAAGGAATCTGCGGAGCTTGCAGGACTTTATCTTCGGATTCTTTTAATTGGTGCCCCGGGCTACTCTTGTTTTGAAGCTGGAAAGAGATTTGTGCAGGCGCAAGGACTTTTTTCTGCCACAACATATTGTCTGTTGATCGCTGCGCCCTTGAACGCTTTTATGAATTGGCTCTTCGTGTGGCAGTTTAAGTGGGGATTCATTGGAGCTCCCATTGCTGTGGCTGTTACTGATAATCTTCTGCCACTTCTCCTCTTGCTTTACGTTAGGTTTATTGACGGCCGGCAATGTTGGAACGGATTCACTAAGAAAGCTTTCCATAACTGGGGTAAGTTTTTCCCGACAATTTCAAATATGACGCGCATAACGATCCATAGGGCCAATGATCAAGCTTGCTCTTCCGGGTCTCCTTATGGTAGAAGCAGAGTTCCTCGCATTCGAAATTCTTACCCTTGCATCAAGCTATTTCTCGACAACTCACTTGGCTGCTCAAAGTGTCCTGAGCACAATCACGGCTCTAACGTTCCAAATTCCATTTCCCATTTCCATTGCGGCCAGCACTCGAGTAGCCAACCTCATTGGGGCCACGCTCTCCGATGCAGCAAGGTCGAGTGCTAAAGTTGTAAGTCTTGATCTATTCCAAAACGCATGCTCAATGTCTGACGTCCAACTAGGCATTCGTTATAGCTGCCGGCGTAGGAATCTTCAACGTCATCCTACTCTCCTCCCTCCGAAACTACATTCCACAACTCTTCACAGATGACCAAGGTGTCATCGACCTCGTGGCTACCGTCCTCCCTATCTGTGCCGCTTTCCAACTCTTCGACGCCCTTGCCGCAAATTGCAATGGCTTGCTACGCGGTCTCGGTCAGCAAGAAATTGGAGGCTACGTCAATCTCTTTTGCTACTATGTGATTGCAATGCCTATTTCATTTGGCACAGCATTTGGATTAGGTTGGGAACTTCAAGGACTTTGGAGCGGTGTTGCGATTGCGTTGGCGCTGGTTGCTGCTGCTGAAGCGTTTTTCTTGTATCGAACAAATTTTCAAGATGCAGTCGACGATGCACAGGCAAGAAATAATGCTGGATAAGATGCTTATTGTTGTGAGGGAGGTCATCTTTGATTTACACGGTAACAAAAGCTATGTCTGCTTATTTGGTTGCTTTGATTACATACCCAACGTGTTGTTTTGTTGCTTTTCGGGAGTTGACTTGACAAATCTCAAAGAGAATTGAAGATACTCAGAGATTATGTAAAAATTAGAATTTAGTGAGGAAGATAGTACCACAAAGTAGACGCAGACGCACGCGCGGGTTACGTGGGATAGCTTTTGAATCTTGATAATGTAATCGCAAAACTCTCCGTTATAATTTAATACCTGCAAAAATCCGGTACATAGCATATTTCTTCGACCATTAGCCAATGGCCCTCAGCATCAAAATTCCGAAAGAGATTTCAAACCTAAGCTGGCCTCGCGACTTATGTTGATTTCCCCTAGTATTAACACTTTTCACTAACCGAGTAACTGTTTATATTAATAATTTTCAAGTGTTTGATTCCAGTTTGCCATGCTAAGTGAACGCTTAGAGGTCGACGAGATAGGGGCCAATATCGCTTAACCCCCCTTTCTTTGTTAGGAATCCCCCCCCCTTTAAAAAAACCCCCTTACAGCATTTCACGAATCATTGTTTGTTTATTTCAACTATTATGATGCGTTGGGTTCTGATTAGAGTTCTCCGGATATAAATTGTTCTCTTTGCTACACTTGACAAGAATAGATTTGGACTAAATTCAGTACTTCGAGTTTGCAACTTTCAATCAATGTCATATAATTGTCGAAGGCTAACTAAAGCTATGCATACATGAAGGTAGTATTTGACATATGCAACCCGAAGTGTATTGGCAGTACTATCCGAAGGGGGAGATGAGCATGAAGGCAACTCGTTCATTTCATGATATCATCTAAGTATGTTAGTTTTGTTCCTAAACGTCGAAGGGAGAGAGGCTTACTACTTCTTAAATAGTATCCGTTGAGAGGCAGACTCCGGCCCGAAGGCGGAGTGACCAAGGTCTCTTAGTGGAAGACTCGGTGCCAACCTCGGCATATATCCTTGAGCTTTGGAGTGACCAAGCATTGAATCTTCTCAAAGCTCATCCTCGTTATTTTCATTCCATTCCATTCCAAAGGGGTTTCCCATCATCCATTGTCTCTCTCACACAACCACGTGCATACTCATATGCTCAACCGCGTCCTTGATACTGTTCATCCACCGATGATTGATACAGTATGGGCACTTCACTGGTTGCTCTCCAACCGCACTCAAAGCTGCGCTACTCCTGTTCGGCACCACAGGCTTTACAACCCCTTGCGCCGCGTGAAGCGTGAATGGATGTGGACTTTGTTGACCTGGCGTCGTTACACTGCCGTTGGCGTTTCCATTCCCATTGCCGTTTAAGTCGCCGAAAAGCTGCTGAGAAGCCTCGTTCGCGCTGTCGCTGCTCCCCATCCCGTCCATGCTATTGTGCCTGTTTACATCTTGGTTAATGGGGGGTCCCGAAGAAGAATCTCCGCCGTCTGTTTGTCTTTTCTTCAAAATCTCTGTCTTGGCTCTCCTGCATTGTTGAAGATGCACTTCCGCACCATATTCTCGCAATAAGCACTCGCGAATTTCCATCGGTGTTGTCTCTTTCGTTATATTCATCAACCTTGGAAGAATCTCCATCAAGAACGGTAACCTAGACGCAGAGTTCCTTTGCACCTTTGGCAGAACAGGTACAACAGCTTGGCCAGCATCATTCGGTCCCCTTGCAGGATCAATCGGACCCAACACCCTCGCACCACCCACAATATTCCCCTCCCCATCTTGTCTGATCTCCACCTGACCGTTCCCCACCATCCCCCCATTCATACCCATCCCGCCATTCGGCATCCCACCCCCCATTCCCCCATTGACATGTCCCTGCACCGCGAGCTGCCCACCACCAAGCTGTGTCGCGCTCCATTCGATCCCATTCAAACACGTATGCCGATCCCTAAACACCGTGACTCGCGCCAGCGGCTCCCGACCATTCTTCCTCTCCCAATTACATCGGATGACAAACGGGCAGTTTGGGTCACGCTTGCAGCCTACGCGGACGCGCCCCGTGTCGGACTTGAGGATTCGAGGCTCGAAATGCGCTTCGATGGCCCAGATGTGCAGCGCTTCCTTGAAGGCTTTAAGAGAGGGGAATTCTTGCTTGATGTGCAACGGCGGCATCGCTGCGAGCGAAGAGGGAGGGAAGGTGGATGGTGTTGAGGCGTGGAGAGGTGAAGAGAGGAAGAAGATACCGGTAGCGGGGTGCTCTGATGGTTAGAGAGGGTGAGGGAAACGAGGGCAGTGAAGAGGGCGCGAGGTGGTATTTGGGGTGAAGTTTGGGCTGCGAGGATGAGGCACGGGCTTGTGTGGCCTGAGGTGTGTCTATTTTTGGGGTATCGAGAACGTGACAGGGGCGTTTTCCCCCAGGTGAACTGCTTACCCTACCTCAAAATAAGCGCGATTTATACGATGGGTCGAGGAGGATCGTAATCTGACATCAGATGGATACCTAGATGGATATCGTTGTACTGTACTTGAGAACCTCGCACGATTCTTCTGTGCTCCCTAGGTTTCGAGCTCGAAGCCACATTGAAAAATCACGCATAAAGAGGTTGTGAAACCATGTTTTGATCGTTGCTTTTGCATTGCCATCGCCATATCTCATCGGTCGCTCAAACTGCCCAGCCATCATCATCCTTCTCAAATGAGACGTCATCACCTCATATCGCTGGTTCATCTTCCCATCCTGCGACTTACATAACAAATGAGAAACCTTGGTATGTCCAGCTTCGTCCAAAAATATGCAACCATCCACCAGGTGATCTTGCAAATAAAAAGAAACATACACAAGGACACGAACACCGTCCATGATAACGCCGATTCCCTATGTTCTCTCATCATCCCCGAAGGCCATTTTCGCTCCAAAGAAAAAAAAAGGTATGTCTGCCTGAAATGAGACTCAATGAGTGTGGGTTGGCTGACCACTTCCAAGAATGAGGCCAGCTATTACCGCTCGAAAAGGTCTGTATACATTTGAAGCAGATTAAGAAGGTGTAGTTGCGAATATAAAGAAGTCGACTCAAATTTTGAGAAGTGAGCGTCGTATCCAGCCAATTCTATCCAGCGCGTCTCAAAAGAACATCGTCCGGCGGTTTGTTGCTACCAGGCCTCAAGCCTTGAAGACTTCGGGTAACAGGTCGGCTCAATTGTACTCAACGTAGATGATGAGCTTATCGTTCCGTCCTAGGGCAACGTCTAGGTCATTATTACTCAGGAGGTTTGGCCTGTCGCCACTGGCCTCGTCCTTATAGAAGAGTGCGATTTCCTCCCCTTGGGGAATCTTTAGTCGATCCCGGATCTTTTCGTATAACTGTTGGAATTGAATATCTGTTGGTACTCGGATTGCAATGAGATCATCTCCGAAATAGATCTTAACTTTCATTGCTGAGGGCTGTTGCTGCTGCTGCTGGCCATTCAACCCAGGAGAGGGTGAGTTAGTTGAAGGTTGAGACAGAGATGATGTCTGGCGCATCGGGCCGCCATTTCCATTTTGCGAGAATGAAGGGTTCCTCTGCTGGGGAGAGTTCCTTGCCGGTGCGGCTGTAAGCCCCGAGTAACCCCCACCATTCAGATTGCCCCGCGAGGATTGCCGCGAAGCACCATTAGATGGAGAATCGTTCGAGGATTGTTGCGACCCTCCCGACAATCGATATTCTTCGTTGGCGGCATTAGGGTCCATTTCGTAGTCCCCTTCCCGAGGAGCAAAGAACTGTTTTACCAATGTACATCTGGAAATATAGGGTGGTTGTGTTAGAAGGTTCTTGACATATGCATCAAGATTGTGCTGTCTGCCCTCTGTGATAGCATCCGTGACATAGTTGACAGGCCCTGGCATATATGGTAAAGTCCTTTTCTGTGTCCCAGTGTTACCTGCCTCGGCGGGAAATTCAGTCAAAAGTGCAATCTGAAAATCGTAGAAATCCTCATAATATCGAGAAAGTTCCCAGTGCCGGCCGTCTTCCAACGCAGCTTCGATGACGAACCAATATTTGTCTTCCGCAAAACAATATCGAGGTATCCGCGCAGATATGGGAGCGTATAGCTGTGATGTCGATCTCGCCGCGTATGGGTTTTGCTGCGGTTGCTGGCCTTGTTGCATGCCTCGAGCCTGCTGAGATTGTCTTTGCTGCTACACAGGATTAGCTACCAATTGTCTCACTATCCAGTTGCAATTCTTACATATGCTTGGCCGTTCTGGCTCTGTCGCTGTTGGAGACTCATACGATCCATACTTTGCTCCAATCCCTGCTGCTGAGAATTTGGTACTTCGAATTTGCCAAGAGTGATACTACTGTTTTTATAATCCGCCGCCATCTTTTTTCCATTCCTCTACCTTTGGAACTCCCGCCCTCTGTACTGCTTCCTGTGCATCCGGGACCGCTTGACCCGAGGTCATATCTCTTATTTCAATAAAAGAGACTGGGATTAGTCCGGGTCCTCCGAGTCTTCCAATTGGCTTGGCCACAAACCATTCCGGATTAGACTGAGCAATGACTATAATCGCCTCTCCAGCCTTTGCGTCGAGTTCGTCTGGCCGTTCCGCAGCAAAGTCGTACATCACAATTCCATATACCATCGCGCCAGTTCCCTTCGGACTCGACTTTGAAGATCGCTGTGTTTCGGTCCCCACCAATGTCCCTGATCCTGACGTGTCGGAGTATCCAGAATCATGGTCGGGCATTCTCACGGCCTGAGGAGATTTGTCTGATTGTCCACTATCACGTTCCGTTTTCCCCAGCGCCTGAAAGAAGGCAACGGGCACCAGTCCTCGAGCATCTGGCAATGCTGGATTGCACGCCTCATACCAATCTGTATCATTTTCTCGCCCAATTACGTGGAAAAAGTCGCCTTTCGAAAACCCCAATTCTTGACTCGACTGCGCCTCATAATCGTACAAAGCGCGAATTACCTAGATAGATGGTCAGCTTGCGGGCGAGGGCCTTCAGTTGACGACGTACCTTCTTCGGAGGAATTATAGAGATTGCTGCCTTCGGAGCTATGGATATATGTTGAACCTTCGAGTCCTTCTCTCCCTTTATGCTTCGCCTGAGCGCCTAGATTGCCACATGTGAGCTGATAGCCTCAATATGATCTCGCGGCGTGCAGCGGAGACGAGCACATACCTTCATGTTGTGTGGTTTCTCTGCGCCTCGCGACACCAGGCTCCGAATAGATTGAAGAGAGGATTTGTCTCCCTCCGAGATCGACTTTCGAGGTGGAAAGCGTGAATGTTAATCGGATCGGCAGCAACGCGGGTTGGAGCTTGTTTGCCTTGGCGATTTCTGGCGACGGCGGAATCACAATGCTGGCGGTGATTGTAAAGGAGGACGAAAGTGAGGCGATCGAAAAATGATACAGCGCCAGTCTTTCGATTTAGAACTTTCTATGCACGTCGCGCTGTGGGAACGCTTTTAGGTGGAGAAGGGGAGAGGATTGTCTTCCTTGGTCGCGAGAGATTGACGCTAAGAGCGGCGGCAACTTGTCTTTGTGGTGGTGCTTGGGCAGCGTAACGAAATCCTGGGAAGCCGGCCAATGTCAAGTGGCGAGTCACGAGGCGGGGCGCAGGGAGGACTGCGACTGCTTTGTCGTCGGTCGGTCGGTCGACGTCGACGACTTCAAGCAGATGTTTGTGTGACAGGAAAAAGGTTTTGGCAGAGGGAAGAGTAGAAGGAGAGGCACGAGCAGGCGAGGGGCTGTTAAGGGCCTGTGCGATAATTTCCTGACTTCATTAGCACATCGACGCCGACTCCTCCTCGAGCTGGTGCAGCTGCAGGTGTGTTGAAGCGCGAAAAAGTGACGAGTGCTAGTTCTGATGGCTGTCTAGGTCCCAGGTCCCAGGACTTTATTATTTACCTATTATTACTGGGGACTAATAATGGTCGGAGGTTCCAAGTCAACGGTGTCTGCGTGTGCGCCGGCCTTATCGATACAGCAAACCACGTTTTGCCCCGAGAACAGGCACTTGTTCAGGTGGCCTGCATGGACGCGAGAATGGCAGCATGAGAGTTCTCTTTCTCTTGCTGGTCAGGAGATCTCGTTGGCCCTTGCGAGAGAATCGAGGTTCACCAGTTACGAAAAGAAAAGACTCCAAGGTTATCATACATCAGCTAGTTGCGGCAGTGCTATCTCGCTTTGCAGTGCCGTTATTCACAGCGGCCTTTCCTCCGTGGTTTTCCTCCGTAGTTTTTCCTCCGCAAAGTGGTGTTTTTATTTCAATTTTTTACTTCGAATGTCTTCTCTGCGACCTGTCCGACTACTGCACCTTTCTCTGCAGGTACCTTCTTGATGTCCAGTCTCTTTAGCGCTCCGCAAGCTATCCATGCCCAATAGTTATCGCCAACACTATCGAGCCGCCACCAGTGCCACCACGGCGGCTGTTCTGGCCGCGGCATAGGCTCCTATCCCAGGGCTGAGGGCCACCAACAAAATCAAGCAGGCCCAGGACCTTTCGCAGGCCAGCAGTATTTCTCGATGCACTGCTCTGCTAACAAACCTCTCTCTACCCATCTCTAGCTGCCTCTCTGTGTCTCTGTATCTCTAAGTCTCCCAGTATAATGAGCAACTCCAGCAGGAACATCAAAAGCAACAGATAGATGAGGTCCAGTGTAGCTACAGGCTGGGAGCAGGTCGCGGTATGCCCTGTGCGACAAATCTGTCGCCGCATTACAGCACAGCGTCGACGAAGCAGCACAGCGCACCGCAACATGCCTGCCAGCCAGGTTGAGCCTTTAAGGAGAGGAGGGCGGGACTCTGGGATATTCCCTCCGATGCCCGTTTCCCCTTGCCCCGTCGTTGTTTCACAGAAGTTGTCGCTGGGGCCGAAATCGATAAGGAAGCTCCAATGCAAGGGAGAGGGAATTGGGATCCCCTCGTCCTCACCACCCGCAAAACCAACCTGAACCCGTTGAACATCTCGCAAGGCATCTCGACTTTCTCGGCCCCCCGCAAGCAGAGTCCAGATGCCTCACACGCTATCAATCTCTCCTTGGGTCCATTCGCAACGTACCTACCACTGTATACCACTATATACCACTATATACCACTGTATGATGCTATGCTCATTGCTCCTCCGCCAATGACGCTGTATGCTCCTCCGCACCTCGCCTTCCAGCATGCCTTTCCTTTTATTGAGCGGCCAAAAGAAGACATTCTCCCAGCGCCGCTCGCCTGATACAGTGACACACGTCGTCATCGTACAACGAAAGTTAATGCGTGGCTTGCGGCATCGCATTCTCATTCGAAGAGGCTTCCAGAAGCATTCCCCTTTGCCAAATTTTCCCCGCCCGAAGATGCCGACAAGGGAAGGCTATCAGGGGTGCCACGGACCGTCTATGGTTCATGGACTGCACAACTCCACGGCACTCTGTAACAATCATGCACGCGGATCGACCTCTTCCCGAACACCACCTCCATCATCACCGCAATTGGAGCTGGTAGAGTCTTGAACCCACGGCTGCTCAAACCCAATTTGCCATGCTTTTCCCCATCCACGAGAAGAATGAATACATATATCCTTGCACGAAATGTGCAAGACATGGCATAACTTGGGAGGTCGCTGAAACGCGAGCCAGAGAGCTTCACAACGGGGAGTTGCCGAACGGGGGTGGTGGAGCCAGTAAGGTTTACTTTTCGAACTTTTGTTTTATTGAAGGTCCAATTGTATTTTGCGAATATGCTCCTGGGAAGTCTCTGTTAGCATTTTCAAATGGTCATGAGGATGTTTTAAAATTGTCTGCAAGTTCGGGCAACGATTTCGGAAAGCGAACAGCTTTGCATTGCCTTGTCCTCCCAGTGGATTGATTTGTTCTATTAATTCTGTTGGCATTGATGAAGCTCTGGGCAGCGCCCTCGCTCAATTCACCTATCGACTCCACAATTACCCCTCGGTGAGAAGGGATGGTTTGGGAAGGGTCTTGGGTAGATCGTGCTTTAAGTGAATATGAAGTTTCTTCCAGAGCTTGGCCACTTATCAAAATTTGTTTAAAGTCCAGCAAATACAATTTTCAGGCTGTTCAAAGGACTCTTTTGTGTCTCTGGCCACTAGCAGGCCCCTAGGTTCTAAATGATTGGAAATATAAACCAGCGATAGCGTAGTTGCTTGGCATTTCCTGATTTCTTGGGATCTATGGATTTTTTATTTCTTTGTAAATATACATATCAAGTTTTCTCAAAACTTCTGGTATTATTTCTCAATTTTCAGGCTCGTGGATTCTGGGGGGAAGTTGTATGTTGTCTTGTGAGTTGTCCACAGATAGAGAGATATTTAGAAAATTGATACCATGATTTTTTTGCCCTCGCAGCTGATTCTCAGCACTTTCGCACCGTCACACCTCAATTATAATCTCTATCTGTATGGACATCATGAACTCCAAATGAGGGAATATTTTATTTATGCCTATGTATCCCTTCAACTAGTCTGGAATATATGCCGTAAAATCTTACAAAACACTTGAAAATCATTTAATAACTACAGTATAGCGTAAATTACCAATTTAAATAATAAAATATGATGAATTAACCAGTCGAGTTAAATTCAATGATTTTTCGTAATATCTCACAATGAGAGTGTCTATCATTTGAAGTGTTGCAGGTGAAGTTACGAGCCCACCACCGTAGGTTTGTGCGCTTAGGGTATTTTAATTATAAATAAAAATTTAGAACTTTTAAATCATTAAAGATTTATTAATAAACCTATACTCTACTTACTTTAGTTCTTAGATCTTGAATCCCAAGTCGTAATTATTCTTTGTTGGCTGATAACTTTTAAGTGATCGTAGAGGCTTTAGTTTTCGGAACCCTGAACGCGAATTCGCGAAGCCTGAAAATGCCTGGGAAATGCCCTGAGCGCACAGACCTACGGTGGTGGGCTCGTTATAGCATACGCCGTTATACGATCAAGGGAATTTAATGCAATTTCCTCTGATTTTCTAAGTAGAGGTACCGAAGCTGGCAACAAATCAAAATCTCACTTGCCTATTTGCGTAATCCGTATCGGGTATCAATGCTGCTAGTCTTGACGATTCTTCGTGTCAATAGTGTAGAGAGAAGTCTGAGAATATAGTGTCTTTTATAGAAGAAAAAAGCCGCTAATTTTTGAATACGTCTTCCTTCTACCTATGATTCAGCTCACTGTTCTCTCTTCAAGATCTTTGACATTTCTAACTTGAGGCCTGTTTCTAGGCATTATGCTCTTCCTGACTATGCTAATCTGAAAGAATCTTCGATTCTTAGATTTCAATAGCCGTAAGACTAACTGTGATGTAAATTTGGAACAGTAGAACTCTACCAATGCAGGTGGGAACAATGGTCTTGCCTTTGATGTATCCATTTGATCACTTTTGCTATGAACCACACGTTGTGAAATAAAGATGCTTATTTTGTCCAAGACTTGAGTGTTGATAATATAAGGAGTGGCAATTTACTGATGAAGTTGTCGTCTAGTTTACAACCCTGCAATGCCTTCACAATTGCAAACTCCTGAGTGCCAGCACGGCGTACTACATTAGCGAGAAGGAACTTCTCTTAGAACCCCAAAATGACAACCAAGTCTTTTGTAGTCTCAACATCACTTTCGTATACTATCTCCCCTATTTCGTGAACGAAATTATGAACGTGAGAGGAAATAGTAACCGATTTAAAGCTCAAGACTACGCAATTTTCCAACAACTCCTTGAAAATCAAACTATGTCACCTCAAAGAATTATCAAAACTCGAGCCTCACAACTATAGCTCAGTAACACCCCTCCCTAGTAGGTTCCACCACGAGCGGGTATGCGAACGAAGAGATTTCTAAACTCAGATCCTCGCTTTGAAGAAAGAATATCACTTGTACCTCCACCAAACTCAATTGTGACCACGGCCACCAATTCAGCGAATTTGAAGGAGAAGTCTGAAAGGTATGGATGAGAAGTACGGCCAGCTTAGTTGGAGCTCTTTCTCTTCACTACCCTAAAATCCTGGCGCTCAGGATAGTGCTAGAAACTAGATGCTGTGGAGTGTTGAGTATCCTCCACCAATATCGAATATTTGAAGGAGACACAGAGTCAAGCAGGCCGCTCCTGGCCACTCATACATCGAGGCTTCCTATATAAATATTGCAAAGTTAAATCCAGCTGCCAAAATGACTATTATAACATCACAAAGATTCTGAACAGATATTATAGACTTCAAACATGCAACTCAACGTAATGTGACAATGTAGTATTAGACGTCTCCCTCTTAAGACTAATGAGTAGACTTTTGAGCACCCTTCCAACCAAAAATGCCAGGGTGCTGTATACAAACAATATCATGTAAATGACGTAACCCCCATGCAGCTGAGCTTCCCATGTAAATGCGTGAACCTCATGGCAACAAAAATCATGCAAGAACCCAGCCGCCAACGCCCAAATCATTAGCAAACACGCCGGACATGCAGGGAAGGGGTATAAACAGGGAGTCGAATCGAGATCGACGGTGAGAAAGGAAAGGCGAGGAACTGTATCGTCTTTTCGGTCTGCGATGCCCACCAACTCCAAGGAACGCCTAGATTGAGATCCATAATCCAACCATCAACTTCGCCACCAACGGCCAATGGAACAACCAGTGACTCAAAGGCACCGCAATACTGAGCAATTCCAAGGTGTGATGTGAATAGGAGGTGAGAGGAAATACGTCAAAGAGATCCGCAAACGGAGCTACACATAGATGGCATGCTTGGGGGATTGCACTCGACATGAACGAAATTTGGTTAGATCTGGCCTTTAATGTCGACTTTTCGGAAGGCTTCAACCTTTGCGGATTCGAAAATATGGCCTGCCTTGCCGGTGAGGAACCGCAATCCGTCTTCCTTCTCTTCAAGAAGGTGTTGGCCGTTATAGTCGTAGATGAACTGCGCAGCATCGCCGTCAGATTCGAAGCCGAGCTCTTCGGTGACGAATCTCAATTTGACATCGGGCTTGTATCTGTTCGTGATGAGCAATTATTCAAATAATGTCAGAGGGAAACTCACGCTTTACACATATTTGCCAGAGCAGCTAATCGTTCTCGGACAACGAACATGTCCATGAGATAGGCGCCCATGTTAGGAGTGTCGAGGTATAGCCTGAAAAATCTGTGATAGTTGCCCAAAGCCAAAGCCGAACGTACATCAAGTGCATGCTTAATAGCTTTCTCTTCCTTCTCTGCTGTGGTTAGATCCGCCAAGACGTCGTTCAACGCAGTGCGGTTAGTGCTGTAAATGAAATACAAGATACGATACGCCTTAAACTCCACTGGATTCCCACCCAGCTTCTGCATATAGAGCGAGCGGAGCTGGGTTTGGCATTGATTATACTCACCAAGGTCCTGCTTTTCGAGAGCGATCCGGGCATGAATTTCGTAAACGGTGACTGTGAATTCGTTCTTAATACGCTGGACAGTGAGATCTTGACGCATAGATTTGAACTGATCGCAGATATACGCATAGTTGCCGTCCTTTTTCCACTTCTTCTTCAACAAATCTAAGGTTTGTCTGAGGATGTGTTCGGGGCGGACTTGGGACGGAATGGGGGGTGCCGTAAGACGGAAGTATTGTTTCTCAAGTACTTGACACGTTCCGACTACCGGTCCAGACGCTGGTTCGGGAGACGGGGATGCTTTATAGGTGGATTTATACCCGCCGTCGAATCGACGTTGCCGCTTCTCAAGGTTTTTCTGGAACTTACTTGTACCCTTGAGATTGTCGTCTTGAGTGGGTTGCTGTCTCTTTTCGAGGCGATCCGCAGGATACGTAATACGATCTTCGAATCCATTGCGGTTGTTAGTGGCACGCCAAGGAGGGGTTGCATTTGAGTCCTCATCATTTCCACCGCCAATCTCTTGGGACTTTCTCTTCCTCGAAGTGGTCTCTCTGGTGGCATCGCTATAACCATTGCTGGCCATTTGCAACTTCACGGACTCTTGTTGCCAAGCTTGAGCAGCCTGTGCTCGCTCTTGTCGTATCATGTGCTGTGGAAGTGGCAGGCTGTCCCAATCAAGTGTGTGGAGAGTATTATCATCTGTGGCAGCTGATATAGTCTGCTTGAGCTTGGCTTCCATTTCGGGTCTGGGGACATCTGGGAGAATATTGCTGGGGTCAAAGGATCGTTGCACATAATTTCGAACAGGTTGTGGCCAGTCAATTTTCTTCTTCTGGGCGGGTGCCTCGACAACTGGCGGAGGCGGGGGATGTTGCACGATGGTGGCATAAGGAACGGGTGCTTGATTAAAGGTTTGTCGGACTTGTACTGGGTGGTACGCTGGAGGACCTGAATTAAGTTTAGGCGCCATTTTCGAAATTGTGGGAGGTATGAAGGTGAAGGAAGGCTCCGACTTACTTTGCGCGTATCCATATGGGCCTTGCGTGCCAGGCGGTGGCGGGTGGCTCCACGAGTTCATCGCGGTAAACATTCAGAGATTCGTAAAGGGAGTTACTTGTATATCAAGATGTGGTTAGTGATGCGATTATACGATCGCAGAGGGGTAGAAAGAGCTGAGGGATTTTGTTTTTGAGAAATAGTGATCGTGATCTGGCAAAGAAACCGGACAAAGTGGATGAGGGCGGTAGAAATGAAGACTCGGTTAATAATAGCGTTCTAGAGTGTACAGTCCGAGTGCTGTAAGCACTCTCAGGCCCTGTGTATATCTGGTCACCAGTGAATGGGCGATAAGACACCAGACCTAGCGATAGCAAGCTGGCGACCTCTCCGACTCCAGGTAACGAATTCAATGATGTTTCAGCAGACTATCAACGTCTTCTGTACCCTGCGTCCGCAAGCAGCAATCCAGCGCATGGCACGACCGAATGTTTCTAAAACACATCGACCTTACCACTGCGTTAAGGCCGGCCTACCTGACAGATGAAGTCCTGTTGTTTGTCCAGGACAATGTGGGGTTGTATGAGGGGTGAGTGACTTCTTGCTCAAGTCCCGAACGCAATCACAAGAAGCTCAACTCACATGTGGTCTCTAGGAAATTCAAGATTCCCAATCACCAGAATGGACATGTCTACCTGACCTCGCATCGCATTTGTTATGTAGACAATAAGGAACCCAGAAAGCACTCGGTAGCAATCGACTTAAAAGATGTGGACCGCTTCGAATTCTATGTGAGTGGAAGGCGTGGAACAAAGATGTGTAGATGCTAATATTCTGCAGGCTGGCTTTTTAAAGTCTTCATCAAAGATAACCGTTGTACCAAAACCCTCTAAACGATCTTCGGTTCAAAATCGAACAGTATCGAGCCTAAATCCCCCCTCTAGGAGTGCTACAACTACACCACTCTCTCGATCAGATAGCCCTTTCCACCTGCCCAACCCTGACTTGGCGCCTGCTAGCACTGCTACCTGGATCTGTCCAATATGCACCTTTTCCAATCCAGTCCCCTCGAATTTCGATCCAGTGACTGCGAGCGAAGACACCCCCTTGCCTCCATGTTTGGCGTGTGGCATCAAACCGCCTTTGGCCCATGTCTTAAAAGCATCAATATCAAATGCTATAAATCGATCAAACCCTTCAACTTCAGTTCCTTTACGAACACCCATACCTATTCGTGGACGAGCAGAAGGCCTTCGCCCTCAATCTGACAGTTGGGGTGAGCCCTCGGCAAGCCAGAGAGAAGATGTCTCGCTGCAACGTGCTCTAAAAGCCAGTACAGGCGCTTCTTTTCCGTGTCCTAGGTGCACATTTCTCAATCATCCCTCGTTACCTTCCTGTGAGCTTTGTGGCGCCTCGTTGGTTTCTCAAGATCTTCCGAATGGCCTTGACAAGCCTTTGCCCCGAATTGAATCGCCTGGACCTACTTTGAACCGCTTACCTGGTCCCGGCATGGAAAATCTTGAGAGCATTAAGTTTTCATTCAGGGGGGGTGGGGAGAAGATCTTTCATGAGAGGTTGAAGGGCTGTATGATCCAACGCAAATGGCTTCTGCAAGGAGCCCCTCCAGTGCCTAAGCCCAATCGCCCAAGTGAGAATGGTACCTCCACTACAGGAGCACCGGAACCGGTAGAAAGAGCAAAAACAGTTGGCATTGCAGGGCTTGAACAACGACGTCTTGAGGTGCAAAAGAAAAACGAAATAGTTATCGGAAACGCCTTTGAAGATCTTGAGGCATTGATGGCATCTGCCAAAGAGATCGTTGCACTTGCCGAATCATTTTCAAATACTAATGGCACAAGCGGAAATTCGGAATCCAGCGCAATCGCAAATGCCCTGGGACTAGTGACTACCAAAGACATGCTAGGAGGAGGCAGTAATTCCGAATCCTTATACATATCTGAACTCTCTCGAAATTTGGCTGAGTTCCTGACCGACGACGCCCGAGGCGTTTTGCGGAAAGCTGGAGGGATTATCAGTCTTGTCGATCTCTGGGCTATGTTTAATCGAGCTCGTGGAGGGGTGGAACTTGTTAGCCCTCTTGATTTCGAAAAAGCTGCTAGGCTCTGGGAGAAGTTAAAGCTTCCAGTCAGGTTGAGGCAGTTCAAAAGCGGGGTCCTAGTGGTCCAGGGTAGTGACCGAACTGATGAGAAGACTATCAAAGCACTGCTTGTCTGGCTCGGTGACCTGCATTCATTTCCTCCAGAGAAGGAGCTTGCGTGGGACTGGCAGTTGTTTGGACGAGGTGTTACAGCTCAAGACGCGGCTGAGCGCTTCGGTTGGAGCATTGGTGTGGCGGAAGAGGAACTAGAGATGGCCGAGGAGAAAGGAGTTCTCTGCAGGGAAGATGGAATTGAAGGGCTCAAGTATTGGGAGAATTGGATCAATTACGATGGAAGAGACACCATCTCTTAAACATGCCACCATGTCTCCACGCCTCCACCATAACGTAATACGATGTTAAAGATCATGATATTGAGCAACGGGCCTGCAGTAGGTCACAAGTGTCAGGTAGAAAGCCTGTCTAGTTTCAACGATCTGAAAGCCATTCAGACATACAGATGTATTCGTACCAATCACAAGTGCAAACGTGTTCCATGAAAACCCCTCAATTTTGTACTCCTACCTTTCGTGACTTTTGACCTTTCTGACTATTTCTACTTTCTCAAGTTTTCCTCATTATCATTGAGATAATTCCAAACCACAACTTACCAAATCAAGTTTACTAGGAGGTCACTCTCACCACCCCGAATTCTTAAGTCGTCACGTTGTCTCACATCCTCGAGAACATGGCAGCCAAAACTCCTGACCAGTTCTGGATCTGCTGCAGGATTATCATCCTCCAGAATGGCTCAAGAATACTGAGAGGCTCCGTAAGCTCTTTACTACATCACATCTTGGCAAAACATCTACTTGTTAAACATCGCTAATCATCCTCTTCAAGTGCGGTAGCACGATTGATATCCAACAACAAACCTGCGCCACGTGCAACCATTCGCGATGCGAAAATTGCCAGATTTGGAGTCGCCAGGTCAAGGATCCACGATGGAGTTCTCAACGACTTTGAATGTTCTCTTAGGATTAGAGTGCAGCCCACTCCATTGTGATTGTCTCGAAATTGGAAAGGGAATAAATCAGGGAAAGGGCAAATTGTAAATGTACTATTCAGTCACAGGATGGGAGTATGGGAAAGGCATGGGATATCATCGATGGGTCAATCACGAATAGGAAAAACTCAATTCTTCATATCAGCAGTCTCCTGTTCCCCTTTCTCCCCCATTAAACCTCTTTGAAATCCTCCATCGTCATACACCCGGAAACCCTGAAAACATTAATTATCATGCTGAACCACCTAGCCACAAAGAAGTCGAAGGAGTCTCTGCTCTCTTCGTTATCCTCGTACCTTCCTAATTCTACCCCTTCTCAAGACCCAAAATCCGAATTCTGGGGCTTCTATTGGTTCTGCTGCCATTCTCGAATGAGGGAAATCGTTACTGGAAAGGGTGGACCTGTAAGCTCTTTCTCCTTTTTCCCACCTCTTGCAAGTTCTACTGGAAGAACTCAGAAATGGAATTTGGTGTTGAAAAGTCATAGTGCTGACGAGGATGAGAGATAGTGTCTCACGAGGAATTCGTTGATAGACAAAGTTTGTAGGATATGTGGACATCATAAATGCACGCACTGTCCCGTCACGGCTATGCAGGAGAATGATACTAGCAAGCCGAAGGTTGCTTAGCGGGTTTCTCGAGGGGAGGGAATTCTAAAGGTGGACCGATACTTGGATAGATCTTTTGAGAAAGCGCATGAGCAGCAGTCAAGGGCTAGTGGGCGGGAGGTCTTCCTTTTAGATGCAAACCCAACCCCTCTCATATTGGCGTCTCTCACTTGATGAATTCTCCGTGTGATGTGCCTGAAGTCATGTCGACGAGCCAGTCATATTGACGATAGGCTCGAGATGTAAGCCCATTGCCCGAGGCAGTTCTCCTTTTGCCCTCCTTTATGTCAGCTGTTGTTGAATCGAGAGGCCCTTGCTCAAACAGTAACCCAGAAAGTTCGCTCCGGTACATGCTTATAAAGGTATCAGCATTTCGCCATTCATAAACGCAACTAAGTTGCAAAATGAGGGGGGCATGTAGCTGCTGACTTCTATCATAATGTCCGCATTAAGTGGTATTCCAAAAAAATTTAAAAATTAAAAAATTCTATAGTGTTATTTAGATAATTGCAGTAAACTGCGAAGTTACGAAACCTCTTATATTCATACGAAATCGCGAAATCGATCTCCTCGCTGAATAACTACAGCCTGTTTGGGAATCATCTATGATCCAATTCCGAGTTCTGAATCACCAATAGCAGTGCATCCCAGATATTTTGAGAAACACGCTCAAATGGCCTCAAAAATCTAGACAAACGAAAAACATAACAGCAAAGAAGCCCACACATCACCACAGAAAACGTTTATTCATAACACCACCACAGTTATTCAATTTAACTCGAACTACAAGATAACAGAAAACAATGCCTCAAAAATCAGATCGTAGTCAACGTAGTGACAGACCATCTTACTGGCTTTGCTGCAAGACACCAGATAATGCGGTCAGCGAATCTCCAGTAGGTTGCTCATTTTCCTATCACTTTTTGCTAGTGTCACTGACTTGTGATAGTGCCTCAAGAGAAATCAAGACCCAGAGCAAAGCTGCTCGAGATGTGGACATGAGAAGTGCGAGACCTGCTGCGCCCCCTATTACCCAGTAGACATCTCTGCCGCGATTTGGGACAATTGAAATGGGATCGTGGAGTGATTAAAGCTCGATGGATGTTAAGAGGTGCTAGTAAGATACTCTTAGGGTGATGCACTGATGGAACGGTTTAAGGGGGTGAGGAGAGTCTTAAAAAGCTAGAGCGTGTGATATAGGGGCAGCTCTATGGACCTCTCATTCGGAAGGAAATATGAACGCGTTGTCAATCAATCTGAGATGCTTATAATGAAAGTGAAATTTATATATGTATTGCTTGAAGCAAAAAGACGAAGTGTATTTTGTGAAACGAGAGGAGGTTCTTGAACAGTCGAACCTAGCTGCCGAAATATGACTGCTAACTGACGGAAATCCCAAAAAGTCAACTGGTTTGTTCTAAGTAAGGCGCTTGCTAACCTTTACGACTCCGGCTACAACATCGGCCACCGAGGGTGGTGAAGGGTTCCTCAAGTACTTCTCTAAAGCTGTACATAGATTCAGTTAAGCGAAATGGCTACATACGCACTACTAGCAGATGCTTGTACACCTGGAGGTCATCTTGCGGGAAGCATCGCATAATATTCTTGTTATAGAGCGCTGAACAAAGTCATCGTCTCTCAAAAAAGGAGCAACCTCTCAGTAATGAGTCAGCTGCTCTGCCCTGTCCTTAAATGAGCTCAGAATGTCAATCATTATGAGCTATACAACTATTGTCACAAGCTGCACTATTGACATAAAGGATAAAAAGCAGTGACGAAAGACAATCGATCTGCTCAATCCAACCAGAATGAATATTATAAGAAACCCTTGTGGGAGGAGGAAGGACTTCCTCTCCTCTAAGGCCCGACCATCAAATGTATTAGATAGAATCTCGACACTTTAAGGCTATGCGATGGGTAATGAAAACATCTGGTGCTGCAACTTTGCAGATGCCAGTGATTGGATTTTCATGTGATTCAGCTGTGTGGGGTTGGCGGAACCTAAAGAGCGAGTCTCAGGCTAGTATCAGCCACAGTAGGAAGAAGCATAAAAACCTTGGACAGCCAAACCGCTCTGCTGTACTTTATTTATCAACTGCCCGATCCAAAAAATCCTCTGCTCGAAATTTTCCAGTTTTTATCATCCGCGACCGGTCATTCCAAACGCAACATAGTATGCCTGAAGAACGACCTCGGGAGAGGTTTTGTTCATTATTCCGCGACTAGCCGGACCACTCGGATTTCACAACCCCAAATGAAAGTTAAAAGTAAGTCTTCAGTGAGTGTATTTCTCATTTCTGTTTCGTCTCCTCTTCTACCTGTACTATGGACTCGAACGCCAATCCCTTGTGAATGCTTGCCTTCCTTTCTAAACGCCATGCTTTTGCTCAGAAAACCCAACCTTCACGCACACCTATGCAAGGCAGCGGAGTCTAGCATCATAAGAACCACTCTTCCTCGCTGGTCTCTACCATACTCTCTTCGCTCTCGGGTACGAGTTTTGCATCAAGCTTTCCGTTTGGTGTTTGCAATCCATTCACTGCTCCGTTGATATTTCCATTTTTTTGCGGCAAATCACGGAGACCATCAAGTGCATCTGCGTGGCCATTGGTTTGAGATGCAATGTGCATTCGTTCTGCTTGCAACTTCTCCAATTTCTCCCTCCGTATCTTCTCCCGCTCGATTTTTGCAGCTTTGGCGCTTTTTCTTCGCACTCTGTTGTCCGAGACTCTCCCAAAAGCCAATACTTGTATAATGACCATAACAACTGTGTACCCCCAACAGAGTTGTTCATCGGCGTGCATATCGAGGTAGAGTATGGATCCAGGGACAGGCCCAAGGCTTTCCATGAAAGGATGAGGTGAGTGGGAGACGGTGGGTGGAGGAGGTACCCAGTGGGACACAAATGTGTTGATGAGGTGAAGTATGAAGGCGGGATTAAGAATAATGGCAGGCAACAGGTAGGTGGAGGAGAATGACGGCATTTTGCTGTCCTTCTATCTTCATCAGCAGATTTCACAGCTTTTGAACAAGTGGAGCATACAAAATATTCCAATCGCAATTGTTATCCCTCTTTTCGCAGAACACCCGTAATCTTCGGCTCCGCAAGAACTCTTCTCCTTCTTAGGAATGGATATCTCGTTGAAGTTGGCGCCTCCGCGGCGGCCGGAGCACAGGCTGTGCTTTATCTTGAGGTTGGTGTTGCGCAAAAGATAAAGGCTGCTTTGCTTGTTACTAGGTTACTGAGTAGGCGATTTTGTGACCCCAGAGCTGTCGACTTTGGATGGATTGGGCTAATAACCCCGCTGTCTCATCGGACGATGCGTTCGCGAGGATTTGTGCGAGACAGCTTGCGCCAAGGGCCTGCAGCGTGCGGCGATTGTAGGCGCAGAGGGAATACAAGCTTCCAGAGAGGGAGAGAATAGCGGTCAGTTCTGCGGCGTGAGTATGACAATGTACGTGATGATGTTGATGGACGGAGAAGAGAGTGAAGAGTGGAAGGGGAGGAGAGAAGGAAGAGAAGGGTTGAAAAGTTGGAAGGCAGAACTGAGTTCAAGGTTTGGCGCAGAGTTGCAGCCTATGTGGATTTGCCAGTCTGGGGCGTGTACCTACTGTCGGCTTCAAAGGCTGGGTTGCTCTTCCCGGTTTGGCTGCTCCATGCCACTATCGAGGGTGCATATTCGTAGCAGATACCTACCTAGAACCTACCTAAAACCTACCTATCACAGTGCACTCTTTCCGCAGCGTGCGAACGCATTCACGCATTCTGCCATTCTGACATGTGTTTCTCCTGCAGGCCCAGCGTGCCGAGGTGGTGATACGGCAAAGTCAATTCGGTGTTGTGGACGAGAATGCGCGAGTGGGCTCCACATTGCAGCTGTTCAGGGACTGGTGGTCTCTGCTCAGGGACCGAGCCCCTGAAAATTAAGTGGCGGTGACAGCCGAATGGGCTCAAGACGCCTGAAGGTTGAAGCGAAGATCTTGATCTGAGCGGACTTTTGTAGCGCCGATCTTAAGCCTCAAGCCACACCTGGCCAGTGGGCACCACTTCTAGCCACGTATCAGACGAGTTCACTAGTGAGAACCCAGGCTAGGTATTTTGCTGGATGCGCCACGGCCCACGACTTCCAGCATACAGAACACATACTCCGTGTTTTCAAAGCTTCTGTTGAGCTTTGTCGCAAGCCATCATGGTGAGCTTATGTGATCCCCATATATGATCTCCAGCTAACTCACCCCCTTCCAGAATACCCTCTTCAATACCGCCCTCAAACAGTCCACCTCCCTCAAACGCGACTTGGCCACACCCCCAGCCGGCACACAACTCACACCGTCCCTCCTAGGCCAAATATCTGCATCTTTAACATCCTTCTCGCGGACTCTAGACTCCTATGCCGAACTTGCAAAATCCGAGCTTAACCCCTCCAAAAAAGAAAAAGCCCTGGAGCGGATAGATTCGTTTCGAGCCGAATTACAATCATTTCGGGAGCAATTCAAGGAATTAAAAGCCCAAAGTGAAGATCTGCAAACGACTGTCAATAGACAAGAATTACTAGGAAGAAGGCCGCACAATACTGCTACGCCAGACAATCCATACTCAAATGCGGCCATATCATCAGGTCCAAGTGTCCATTCGCCGTGGGCGTCGAAAGAGGGAGCAGGAAGCTCGAGTCTGGGAATGAATAGTGGTGACCATACCCGCGAGACCCATGCACTGAGGGAGCAGACCTTCTTTGCAAATACACACACCGCACTCGATGAATACCTGGCTAGAGGACAAGCTGTATTAGGTGACCTAGGGCAGCAAAGGGAAATGTTAAAAGGCACACAGAAGAGACTATATAGCGTGGCGAATACGCTTGGTGTGAGTGGCGACACAATCCGAATGATTGAGCGGAGGGCGAAGCAAGATAAATGGATTTTCTGGGCTGGAGTGGTGGTATTCTTCGGGTTCTGCTGGCTTGTGCTGCATTATCTGCGGTAGGCTTAGTACGACTCGTCGAATGGTGGGGTAGAAAGATTGAGAAGAACAATAATTTGCAATTTGGGTTCAGCGAGGCGTCTGGCGCGTTGGGTTTACGTCAAAAGATTACTGTACACCAGCTATTTGCATACCAAGCTTCACAGCTTCTTTATCACAAGAGTAAGAAACATGACTTCCATCTTCCATATCGATCGATTTATGCTGGTTGCATTGCAAACATTATAGCGACCTGAGTCTTCGGAAGATGTCAAAAAGAGAACAGGCACGAAAATCCTAAATCCCTCGATTCCTCCACTTTCGCTGAGAACTCAGGCAGTCGAAGAACAAAAGTTCAATGGGGAATAAAAACGAGAACACCAAATTACTCCCCAAAACCTTATTCTACCTTCCCTCCTGTGCCAAATCACGTCATGCAAACCACTAGTCGCTCTCACGCCTAACTCTCAATTGCCTCCAAAAGCACAAGGAATAGGCCACAAAGCCCTGCCTTTCTGATTCTGAGCATCAATCGCAAGCTGCACATCCTGATTGCAGCTACAGACGCTACCAAGCAATTCCGTCACATTGCAACCGTGTGTGTAACACCCTACTTCTATATGAGAGACGAAATTAGCAAGGGTTTTTTTTTCTGAATAGGGAATTATTGGAGTGTATGAGTGAAAAATATTTAAGAAGTCGATGAGAGCGTACGATTCCCTTGGTAATAGCAGCTTCCGATTGCAAGGCAAGCGCCGAGGTAGAGGGGTGCAGTGTCGATTGGTGCATAGTTGGATTGTCTCTGTTTCTGAGGTTAGTAATTTTTTCTGCGTGAGAAGTGTGGTTAAGGTGAGGCGGGGCGAGATGGTTGTTTGAGGTGGAGAGAGGATGATAGGAGCTGAGGCTTACTTCAAATAGCTCAACAGGAGGGAGAGCAGAAGCTGATACTGTGATCAGAAGCAACGAGGCGCTGGTGAGGAGGGTTGAGAATTGCATTTTGAATTCGAATTTTTTGAAAGGGGGGAAGTCGAGAAAGAAGTTGAGAAGTTGAAGGATTTGAAGAAAGTTTGAGATTTCGACCTATTGCAAGGTATATTATTCTAGAACAAATCGACGAAATAGATGTCAGGGTAAGCACCAAGAGATCGACAATTGACTTCTATTTGTTCTCTCCTTTCTCATAGGTACTAACCCCTCCCTTATACAATTTACTTCCTCGCCATTCAAATGTCCCTCCGCTCCTCACCGGCTCCCACCAGAATCAAACCATGGTACGTCACTCTCCCCCCCCTTCCTCCGCCATCCTGAGCCCTTAGCCTTTTGCCATTGCAGAGACTTCGGCACCATCCGATCTGGTAAAGGCGGAAGTCCGTCCTATACCCACCATTCCCCTCTAGCAATTTCAACACATCACAAAGCATGATCAATCACCCCTCGACACCACACTAAGCACCCCTCCCCTCGCCTCCCCTCCCAGCTTCTAGACAATTCTTCCGCCTCCTCCTCCGGACTCGTAAACCTTCCCCTTCCGCAAAGTACCGTATTTCCCATCGGCAGAACTCCCTTTCCCCACAAAACGACATCGGTGCAGTGACGGTGCAGCAACAACACGTACATCAACCATGTTAAGGTTAAGCTTTCACAGCTCGCTTAAGTGGGAAAAGGAGGCGCAGGGGAACGGGAATGGCTAGATGGGGATAGATTGCCGAGAGATTTGTGGGGTCCGGATGGGTGTACCTGGATGGTTTTGCTGTCCTGTGCAGATGCGCCGCGCATCAGCGATAGAGAAAGGAAATTTGTGGGGTCTGCACCAATGTTGCTTGTGTTTGGTAATGGCAGCTGGGTCTCTAAGACAAGGAGGTGATTAGTTGGTTCGAGGAGGTGTGATTTTTTGAGGATGGATTGGACGCTTTGATTGGAGGAATGAGATACGATCATACGAATAAGAAAGGAAGGGAAGTTCACTACTTCTTTGTTTCCTGGTTGTGAGCTGAATCGGATGATAGGGGTTTGATTATAGGATGCTTGCAGTAGGTGACTCGGTGATAATTAAATTGCCTATCGAGTCTTTCTGTCTAATGCCCATTTATTTTTCACTTTCGTTGCCACATCCCCAACCTGCCATTGATTTTGAAAAAATGCCGAACAGGTGTTGTCAAGAGTCAAAATCCGTCAGCTCCTATCAATCATCTCCGGTGTATTGCAATAAGAGAAATGCTATGGAGGCAACGCTTTGAGCTTCACTCACGCTTCTCAACAGTAAGCCAAATGTTCTCGAAATACGCAACCCCAGCCTTGATAACCGTTTTGGTTTTCTGAGACCCCGGAGTGGGCACTGGCTTCAAATCACGAAAGAACTGCCTGCATTTTAGCTTCAACTTCTGGTAAATAATCTTCGGGGAAACATACAGCAAGAGGTCCCTTCATCAACTCCAGCCAAGCAATATCCTTCCCAAGACAAGCCCTCGACCCATACCCAAAAACGAAAGAGTACCTCTCCATCAAGGCCCTCTTCTCTTCATCTTCAAGCCACCTCTGGGGTCGGAATTCCCCCGCATCCTCACCGTATATTTTCTTGTCTCTACCCGTATGCCATGGATTACATGACATTTCCGTGCCGACAGGGACGACTCTTCCTCCAATAATTATGGGCTCTTCATTAGATGAGACGAGGCGAGGGCTAAGATTCGGTGATGAGGGACAGAGACGCATGCTCTCTTTCACACAAGCGACATAGAACGGACAGTGTTCAATCACCTCCGCAAACTGGGCAACGGGGCGAGAGAGTTTCCCGGCTTTGTCCGCTGCGTCAATTTCGGCCAGGAGTCTGGCGTAGTCTTTTGGAGACGACATGAGATACGTGATAATTGCCCCGAATGCGGTTGCTGTGGTGTCAGCGCCACCAAGAAGAATAATTAATATTTCCCCTTTGATATAATTTATATCGAGCGGTTGACCATCTGGTTTGCGGGCATCGAGGAAACTAGAATTTGTCAGTAATAGGATCTCGCGACGAGGAAACAGACTCGAACGATTGCATGATATCCACTCTTTCCTTCTTCTTGCCTTGCTCGAGATCCCTCAGTCTCTGCTCTAACAATTTATCCCTCCATCTCATCAAAACGCCGACTCCATTCTTTTTCTTCGGAGTTGCCACCAACATGCTTTTAAACCAGGTTGTCTTCAACCATTCGGTAAAAGGGTACAGTCTGCTAAATACATTGAGAGGCATCCACGAAGCATGGATACTCTCGATTAAGCCACCAATATCCTTCCCTTCTTCAATAAATCCAAGTGGCTGCCCAAAACCAATTACACTGATGATATCAAAAGCCAAATAAGTCCCCCACGTCGCAAAGTCTAGTGGTTTTCCCGTTTGCACGAATAGTGTTTCCATTCTTTTCAGCCAGTTAATAATTTGGACATCGACCAGAGGTTCTGTCTTGATGATCTTGGAAAACGAATAAGGAGCGGCGATAAGCCTACGGTGGTACGCATGAATGTCGTTACTGCGTTGGTTGAAAAGCGTTTCGACTTCTCCCAATCCACCGGAAACGTAGTACCTGCTCTTCTCGGCGCTCCGGTGATAGATGGATGGAAGTAATGCTGCGTCGGAAACCAAAAGCATTGTTGGAGTAACGCGCATTACAGGCCCTAGACATTATTAATGAGTATCAAACATACACAGACAAAGAGGTGAAGGCAAGGACCATTTTTCTTGAACCATTCCCATTCAACGAATATTTCTGTTCCCTTGATTGCGTAAAATGCTATCCAAAGTCTAGTGACTGACGCCCTGAAAGGGCCTGGAAATTCTCGGAGGGGATGAAAGAAGCGGTAATAGATTATTTGATAACAAGTTTTGATGAGAATATAGGCAATTAAAAGGATGCTTAAGTTCCCGATGGTGAGGTAAACCAACACGCTCTTAATGAAAGAGAGGAATTCAAATACTTCAAGCATGATTTTGGTCAAATTTGGTGCTCTGGGGAAGAGTAGGGAATGTTCAAGACAGAAGGTGCTTCAAATATGTAAGTCATATTCATAAACTCGTGAATTCTGACCCCGAGGATAAAAGAATTACCCGGTGTAAAGATTTGTGAAGTAGTAGTGGGTGCATGACCCTGCACATATAACTTCAGCACTGCAAGGAAATAGTACAGTCTGTACAAGGGTCCTCGCAGCATACCCTATCAACCCCCAAGAGACCCCCCATCTGGAACAGATATGGATAGGCGCGGCCTAGTGCAACCTTCATTTCGATGCAACTGTTGGATTGAGCTGCATGTAGATTCCCCAGGAGTCACTTCAATTACTTGCTATCCACTGACTCGCAAGCAAGCATTTGCCGACGTATTTCAAGATTCAATGAAAAGAGAAGGGTGGGATAAAATAATGTTGGGTAACACTAGAAGCGGTGAAGAGCTGCCAACTCTCTCTCATATTATGTGAGATTGGGATGGGGAGAAAAATGGAAAGCTAATAGGATGGCGCAAATGAACGCTCCCCATGTAACTTCACATGGTACATCCAAAAACCCGCAAATCATCTCGGGAATGCAGAAAAAGAGTGCAGAGATAGTAATCAATAGTAGCGGACCAGTTGGGTTTGTGGAGGGCTGGAATCGATACACATTGGCGGAGCGTGCACCTGCATGCTCTCAAAGAAATCCGCGAGAAAACCGAGTCCTCTGGATTTGGCTGAGTGCTGCCGATAATAACATGCTGCAGATGGTCAGGTATCCAATTTCTATCCTCTTTTGGAGCCGAGTTGTTAATAACGTGAATTGTGAGGCCCAATGCGGCTGGGGGGGGAAAAGCATAGATAAAGACGAAGCGGGACGGTGATGCGATTTTATAGTTCTTTGGCTCATCTACAAAACCCATTGGTGTATGGCACCACTGCTTCGTACCACTGTTTTTTTACGCGTGGCATTTTACAAGTCCCATGAAACGATAATGGGCAACTTATCTTCGGGTGATTTCCTCTATTGCATTTGGTTCTGGATGATCATAAAATTAGCCCTAAGGACTTGGTATCGAGCAAAGAACATAAACCTCATTTATTAAAGTTTTTCATTAGTATTTCGTGGCCTCATGACCAACTACTTACAGAGGAGCAATAATAGCAGCCACAGAGTAAAGCGGGTCAACATATCATCTCATCAAAACTGATCATAACCACCACTCCATATGCGCCTTGACCGAGTGACTGAGTGACCCAAACGCCATCTCAATGAGAGCCCTTAAAATGCTAGCATTTGAGATCTTCAACCAGAAGCACTGCCACTTCCCTCTCCCTCCGCTTGACTCAATCTCTCTCTTTGTACCATAACCCGCTCGTTGCAAATATCAATGAACATCTCAAACTTCTGGATCATCTTATCCTTCTGTCTCAGTTGCTCTTTCAACTCTTCAACTTCCTTATGCCAATCCTCTTTTACCTTCTCAACCTCTGCTTGTGCGTTTGCTACCTCAGTTCTGAGCTCAGCGCGCAACTTCTCTTCGAAGGTCAGAGGAGGCTTTTTGTAGAAGGTGGGTAGTTCTTCCATGGCAGTGGCTTCAACACGAGAAGGATCTCGCTTGATGGCTGCACGTGCATTATAAATATCTCGTGGAAGATAGCGGACGCTTGGATTATCGCGATGAAGGATCTCAAGAGTCTCTTTGACAGACACGCCTAAGCTCATTGTTAGCAAATATTATCAAAAAAGATAGAGGGATAATTGCCATTCTCTTCAAGAGCCTTGACAGCTGCGATGGCCTTTGGGTCCAATTTACGTGCTCCTGGATGCTCAGTAGGACTCTCACTAGGAGGATGATTATGTGTAAGATGCTCGCCATCAATCCGACCCCTCAAAATCCAGGCAGTCTTGGTTTCAAGACCGAAAACTCCAAACTCACAACCGCACTTTCGTGACTTTGTCTTCCGTTGACGTTGCTCTCCTGGAACCTTCTCCTTGTTCGTACCACCCCGATCGCAAATAAGGAAGACCTTCTTCAAACCTCTATTATCACGCTTTGATCTCCCGATAACGAATGCGTAACCGTGTGACAGAGCATGGGCCTGCGCAGCCGCAAACAAAGCCTCAAACGTAGGATAACTTCCTCCACGCGGGGGAGACAACATATCTTCCGGTGCTACAGGAGGGCCTGTAGGGCTTGATTGTCCTCCCATCACCGAGCTATTGGCCGCATCTGTAAGCTGTTGGTCAATGGCAAGTTGAGGGTCGATCATGGACAGATCTTGGCTATCATTTGGAGAACTGTCTTGTGGGCGCGATCCCATATTCGAGTTTGCAGGGGAGCTATTCATCGTAGGCCTCTGAGCAGCGAGGTTTTGAAGTAATGGAGATGCATTTTGAGATTGTCTTTGGCCCTGGCTGATTGCTGAAGCTGGATTCATGGCATGATTGACACTCATCGGAGGGTTTTGAATACCCATCGATTGGTTTTGAGGTGTGCCGTGAGTCGGCATATGGATAGTTGTGCCCAGAGGAGGTGGTCGTCGTTGAGGGGTATTGGAGCCCGAGCCCGTCGAGGCGTTGCTTAAGACACCCTGAGCAATCTGCTGTTCCGCAGACACTCCAACGCCTCCATTCTGGATACCATTCTGGCGAGGGGGGAGGTTTTGTGCTTGGACATTGTTTGGGGTATATGGGGTAGAGTAAGGTGAGTTGTGCTGACCAGGGGGACGAATGCCTCCTTGGGTGGGACGAGGGAACGGAGCTCGCTGTTGTTGCGACGGCGGAGGGGTTGGCAAGTTGGGCTGGACTTGAAAAACGTGTCGTGATGGTTGTCCTTGAGAGAATGTAGACCTCGAGTTGTCCTGTGGGGTTAAAGACATCTTGTCGGACTCGACCAAGGGAAGCTTCGACTGGGTGCGTAGACGTATCAATTGGATGAAGGTGGAGTGCGGTTCGATCAACGTGAGATAGATCATGGTAAGAATTGTGCCTTGTTGCCTGAGGACAGCAGCCGGCTCACACGCTGCGCGTCCTTCACGCTCACACTGAGAACACCAGAAAGCACATATCAATACGAAGCATCCTGGTAGATTTTTTACAGCCAGTTGTGCTATACATGTCCAGCATCAACCAAGAACACCCTTTCTGTCAACAGCTACTGCATGTACAATGAGGAAATAGGTATGCCGTCACATCCTTAATGTCATTCTCCTTGGCCACCACAACTTATGGAGTCACGGAACCATTCTCTCTCTCCTTTGCGTGCAGCATCTTCATATCTCAGTGAATTTTGTGGCTAAGAAGATTTTGGTAGATACTCTTTTTAGGGTAAATTCCTTAATTTAGAATGAGCGTTGACGGGGTATACACAAGACTGTGTTGTTTCATTTCTTCATTTCATCAAATAGAGGAATTGTTTGATCATACCAATGGCAAGAAACAACTTTATACTGAATGAGCTACAGAGTTTTCTTACCTTGGCGTTTGCGTGTTAATTTCTCACACAGGTGGAGCATGCGAGGCGGAAACTTCATCAAGTCATGAATTGGTTGTTGCTCGTCAACTTCCCACTGGGGTTGCCACATATCTTGATTAACTTAACTTCCCTGGGTGTGAGATTATGTTTCGGAGCGCTATGGGTATATCTCTATTTGGGATGTTTGTTGATTGCAGTGCCGCACATGGGAATCGTTGCGAATCATTTTGCAAATGTGAGATATTAAGAAAGGTTTGATCCACTCTATTGAGAAATGTACCTCGGACCTAAGGATCATTTCCTTAGTTGCAAAAAGATCCATTAATCCACTCTCCGGGTTCTAAGTTTGAAAGCCATGATTCCCTCCAGTAGGAAGAGTTTTTGTCAGTGTTGAAGCGGAGGTCATAACTCTAACACTACCTTGTTTTCATTTTGATTAGATTATTGGATAGCGTATTTGTAAGGATTTGATACAGGTAACGTTGGATCAGTTAAGGGTTGGTTTTTTTTAAGTTAACGCTCTTCCGCGATCAATGGTGGCTTTTTAGGTTGCGTTCGAGCTATCTTGGTAAGAAAATATCCACTTTATGTGCCGTTGAGCTCTTCAACAAATCGAGAGGAAATAGAAGACCGATTCAATTGAAGCTGTTCTCATTATTCGGAGGGTGACGCAGCATCTGATGCGTCTATTCAAAGCGATAGCTACAAGTAGCACTCGAGGTCTCTAAGAACGGTGAAGATGTGCAGATACGCACATTCAAATCCAAGAGATTGAAAAAAAAAATGTGGGGGTTCTGTGGTCCGCCAGAAGCTTGGTATAGTTTCCATCGGCCTTGCACAGCCGGTGACCGAAGAGGACTAAGGTTTTCAGTCCTGGGAATCTAATCTTCAAGCCTTCCCCAATACCCCTTGCATACGGGTCTTTGGAATGTTCCATCCATCTAGGTTCGTATATGTGGATATTTGAGGCGCCTGCTACGATTTGTTTCAACTCACAGGAGAATGATTATTTCACAATCGAGCAAGCTGAGGAATACAACTTGATCCGCTGCTATTACCTATTGGGGAGAGTTTATCTCTATTCGGAACTCCTGAAAGCGTTACTAGTCGCCAAAGGAAACGCCTTGCATCATAGCCGATGACTTGCATTTTGGCAGGTCCTCGGAGTGGAGTTGGGGTAAAGCTACGGACTGCGGGCCTAGGGAATACTATTTCCTTAAGGGAGGCTTGGACCCCAAACATCTAAAGAATTGTTTAGAGATGAGCTTGCTGAGGAAACAGGAGGGAATATTTAACAGTGCTTAGCAAATTCGCAAGTTTAGACAATGATTTAATGTTGCCAAAATGTATAACTGTTCTGCAGCTTGTGTAGCGCTAAAAGGGGTAAAGATGTCAAACAGTTGGGTGTACGAAATTAGTAGCCGAAAAGATGCGTAAGTCGGTTCCAGCGAAGCATTCCTACTCCAAACCATGTCAGTACGACGTCGGATGCCCGATCAGGTAGGAAGTCTATAGATATCGGGGCCTACCCGTTGTTGAGAGCCGATGAAACAAGGATTCCAACGGGCCTTAGTCTCCGTAGTCCGACATTTTGTGCTTCATTATTGGTTCCGGTAAAGCTGCACGTCAATTTAGCGCCACAATTTAATCTACTGCCCCTCCTCTTCGGTCTTGCCCTCGAGCTTTACCCGACACCTAGAGTTGATTCGATGCCTCTCATCAAAGACAATCGTTCCAGCTCTCGGGACTTGTTTATTGCGTGCCAACGCCCCTCCGCCATGATTCATAAGGATAAAATTGATGGCTGGGGTTGCGAGGATCGAATAAAGTCTGACGTATCCCTTTGTTTTGTGGGATATTGTTGCAACCATGCTAGCATGATATAATTTTCCAAGCAAGAGGTAACGCCCCGTGATACTCTTTTATTCGAAGTCACTCATATTGGAATCCGTTTCGGGCCGGGTCAATCCAATTTCGCCTTCTGGGATTAGAATCCTTAGATACGCCAGCTCTGCATCAACAAGATGGCAAGTTCAGTAAGTCGTACAAGTAACATCGTTAACTGGTATATATGCTAATGTCTTGTTCTGAAGAATGCTACTTTCTTGAATTCTACAATGTCGAACTCTACTTTAATGTCCAATATCACAACTCTTGTAAACTCCACGATATCGAACGCGACAAGTACGTCCAACTTGACTTCCATACGGAATGGCACTACTATACCAGCAAACCCAAGTCCGTCCCCGCCGCCACATCAGCCAGTCAAGCTCCATGCGCCTTATCCTCCAACAACTGCTGGCCTGGGAGGCACTCCCACAACAACTCTCGATGACCCAATTACTGCCGTTTTCCTGGCTCTTTTTGCCGGCGGGGCAGTTGTACACATGGCCATCTTCCAAATCAATCAGCGTCGTGGCGTGAAATTCGTCATTTCCGGCCTCCTATTCGGTTTTTGTATGGCTCGAATTACTGCGTGTACCATGAGACTGGTCTGGTCGACACATCTGATGAATGTTTCAATAGCAATCGCTGCCCAGATTTTTGTTGCTGCGGGTGTAATCCTCCTTTTCATCACCAACTTGATATTCGCCCAGCGAATATTAAGAGCGCTCCATCCGACATGGGCCTGGCATAAAGGAATTTCAGTGGCTTTCAAATTGTATTATGCTTCCATCGTAATCATGTTGATTGCCCTGATCGTTTGCACGGTCCAGAGTTTCTTCACCCTTTCGACCAACACTCGACGAATCGACCATGATGTTCAGCTGGTTGGAAGTACTTACTTCGCCGTGGCAGCATTCATGCCACTTCCACTACTTCTCATTTGCCTCATAGCGCCCAAGAAGGCCGACCTCGAGAAGTTCGGAGAAGGACGCTTCAGGACTAAGATTTTCGTATTAGTTTTCTCAAGCATCATCTTAACATTGGGCGCCGCCTTCCGAGCGGGAACCAACTATAAACCACGTCCCATATCGAACCCAGCTTGGTATCACTCGAAAGCCTGCTTTTACATCTTCAACTTCACCATCGAGATCACTGTGGTCTACCTCTACGCCATCCTCAGAGTCGACAAACGATTCGTGATACCAAATGGATCGAAGCGTGCCGGCGACTACGCGGCAGGGCGACCAAGGAAGCAAACAGCTCCTGGGGTTCATGACTCAGCTATATCCGGAGACACTGTCACGGCGAGCGAGGACGATGGAGATGGTGATGTCGAGGGAGGACGGCTGAAAAGGAAATACAACATGGGGAAACTCAATCTTCCTTGGGGATCCGAAACGCCCACCGAGAAGATTATGCCTGCTTGCCAATTTGTGCGAATTCGGGAGGAGATTGATAGGAGGAGCAGAACGTTCTAAGAACTAGTCGAATTTTGTAAAGAGCTTTCGGCGTTAGGGTGGTACGGGATACCCGCTAAGCGCACACACATCCACACTGGAACAGTACAGTCATATCTCATTTTAAAAGTCTCTCAAGATTTTTAATAAAATAATTATAGTGAACCCAATTCCTTTAGTGTGATTGCTGCCTATCACGATCGGCTTCAACCGCCATGCTGAAATTTAGTCTCGATTCAAATGTGTATATATCACGATGAGTTGAGATCTGGCTTAGAGTAAAGATATTCAAAAACTTCTCTGGAACTCTCGAGGGTCTTCGACTATCATGAAAGTGGCCCAAGAAGAAAAGTAAAGGTATAAGCCAATGGAAGAACCAAAATTCAGCTGAAACGCATTTGCTTTTCCATCAACAGGTTTTCGAACTATGAGCAAGTCTCGATAGAAGCACCACTTGGCATCTGAAAAACGAATTGCCTACGAAGTATAACCAGCTATCCATACTCACCGTATACGCTTAACTACGGCACGCAAATGACACCAAACGCTTTTGCATTCATATAAGAGTCTAATGCAAGTCTACAAATAGGTTCGCGCCAGACCACCAGGACGGGCATCATCGCGGATTCCCAGACATATTGCATGATGTCGTGCATTAGGAAAGCCATAGCATTTCTCATACACAAACAGAATTTTCATCGCTTCTGTAGCTCTTTCTGTAACACCGTAGGCAGAGATTAATCGTGATGTGTATCATCTAAAGGAAGTAATCGGGGGTACCTGTTTATGTCAGCATGTAGATCGAACTTGGGGTTGAACTGAAGGTCCTTACGTCGTGAAACCATCGGCTCTCCTGCCCTTGGGCAAGGATCAAATTGCAGGCTGCATACATATATTAGTAGGGGTCCCTCCAAATTACACAAAGCTTTGACTTACAAAGTGTACTTCAAGTGTTCGTCAATCTCCATGATTGCAGCTTGGTTACCACATCTATAGCAGTAGTTGGGTGCTAGTGAAGTCAGTAAATAATCCCCAAAATACAAATTATAACCTACCTGAGAAAATCGTGACCACGTTTCGGTCCTGAGACCAATTGTACCCCTCCATAACCAACTGATGAGCTCTTGCGACCAATGTCAATCCATTGTTGTGATTGAACGCCTCCGAGATGTCCTGCCCAAAGGTATATCCAGCTCCTCGAGGCGATATTCCCCATCCACATCTGTCATCTGGGTCGGACCAGAGCAAATCGCACATAGGACCTTCATGCGGAACCTCTTGTATGCGGTCGAGTGCGCGGATGTTATCGAGCGTATCGATGCTTGGGGAGAGACCTCCGTGGAGGCAGAAGATTTGGTTGTCGATAAGGGCCGTGAGAGGTAGGTAGTCGAACAAATCGGTGAAATATTTCCATACGTTTGCATTTCCATATTTTCGGAGACATTCATCGTAGAAGCCGTACACTTGGGTGATTTGACGGGATTCGTGGTTTCCGCGAAGGATTGTGATGCGTTGAGGATATCGGATTTTTAGAGCAACTAAAAGAGTGACTGTTTCAACAGAATAATAACCTCGATCAACATAATCACCTGTGTCCTAGAATCAGCTTGTGTGCAAGAGGCCGTTTGGTGTTCCCCTTACCCATGAAGAGATAGTTGGTATCTGGATTTGGGCCACCAATTCTAAACAGCTCCATCAAGTCATGAAATTGACCATGAATATCTCCGCATACAGTCACCGGGCATTTCTTGAAAATAGGTCAGTAGGTAATAGTCTTATAGGATTTGAGGTTGCTCACCACCGGCTGTACGTTCGACTCGTCCTGCAACACCTCTCGTGCCTGGACGCGCTGTCAGAATCCGATATACTTGTTGATGCCTCCTGGAAAGTATTCCCGTCTCATTTGAGATCTGCGAGCCACACGTACCTTCTCGCAGAGCCTCTGCACATCTACCTCCGCCAATTGCTTGCACTGCATCAGGCTCTCAATCCACCCATCCAGAGTTGGTATAGATGCGGGCTCCGATGCTGGGGATAGTCTCGACGGCTCTGGCGCCCTACCAACATCCTCCATATTGGTATCCATCTTGAGGTACCGCGGTATTGTGGCGCGCTCTGCTGAAGTTGGAGTGGTGGTGGGGAGCTCAAGCTTGGGATGACGACAAGGGGCGGGATGCGCGCTAAAAAAAAAGTTTTGGTGCACGAGGTGGCTACTGGCGAAAGGGCGCGACAGGAGGTGAGACCACAGGAGATGAGGGGCTATTCTGAGGGTATCACAGGAAAGTTGATGGGTATGGGTCAACACAAGAAGTTCAGATCAAGGACGGCGATGCGGTGCGCGCATGGTCCAGTTTGGATTCTCGCTTAAATTTCGGAGTGAGATTGGTAGGAGCGCGTGCGCCGACCTTCTTGCCAGTATCAAACAATTCAGAGGAAGATCGGCGGTTCAATACCCCGGTAATGCTTCTGCTCAAATTACTTTCGCAGGTGAGAATTGATTACAGGAGTGTTTGTTTACAGTACACGTTAAGTTCGTGGAATCGCGCCTGTTGCAGTCGGGATTCGAAAGACATCCCTAAGATTTCCACTTGATTTTGACTAGCACGCTTGACTGTAGACTATTAAGATACGAGGAGCTGTTTATAGAGATCGGTACACCTATAGTTGGGCGAAGGATACTTGTTGTATGCTGTAAGTCATCCCAGCGTTCGTTGCGACAGGGGTTAGTTACCACGCTCGGGATTAAAGATCCGTGACCCCGAAGAGGTTTGTAGGCTGGTGTGCTTAGCATTTTACACGGGTACATATATATCCTAGAGCTGTTAATCTCTCGAGTTGATACATTTCAAAGAAAAGCCACTCATAATTCCAAGGCCTATTGACAGTTTCTATTTTGAAAAGCTTCAATACGAGAATTAGAAGCTTTTTGTGCAAATCACTTAGAGAATTTTACTTTGTTTCAATTTTGCTATTTGTAAATCTGTCATATCATTGCTCTTCTTCTAGTTCACCCTTGGCTTCCGGTAAAGGTTGCTTGTTTTTTCCCTTCCTGTACACCCTTTCGTCCCTGGGATCGAACCCTCCATTTCCCCAGCAGGCCCATTCCGGTGTCTCTTCCCCCCATGTAATCCTCTGGCTTAAATTTCTCGCCACTTTCTAGCAATTCGAAGAATTTTTGATAGTCAATTCTCGTACACCATTTCCCCGCATCATTTTTAAACCTGTCACTCGCAATCAATACGCAGCAGCTATGTTGATGCTCCGCGGCAATCCCGTAGCCTAATCCTCGTTTTTGGAGAGCTTCAGTCAGAGCGAGAACGAACTCTGTGATTTCAGAATAAAATGGGACGTTTTGCATAGTGAGACCTGCTCCTGCAGAAGAAGATGTTCCGCAATAGGTAACACCTTTGATTTCAACAAAACAAGGAAGACCCTGTTCTACCAGGGCAGCGTAGCCTTCGACCTCGTCGTCAATATTGAAGCCTTTTACCAATGTAAGGCGGAACACTGTTCGCTGTTCAAAACGTCGCTGTTTGAGGATATCGAGACAAGAATTGAAGCGCTCCCAGAAATCTCGATGAAGTGGGCGATCAATCTTTCGTAGGGATTCGCGATTTGAGGCGTCAATAGAGACATAAAGTTGGGTAACGGGAGCCAGAGTCGCAAGTTGAGCGGGATGTTGGGCGTTGCAGACGAGGAAGGAAGATATATGCTCCTTGTGCAGCATACCCACGAATTCGTTGATATGTGGGTAGAAAATAGGCTCACCAACAAGACTTAAAGCACAGTGTCTGATTCGCATGGCTTCTGCAAAGCGTTCTGCTCGTACTCCTGGCACACCTCGCAACATCTTGATTTTTTGATAATGGCCGGCCTTAACGCCAGCAAAGATCATCTCAGGAGGGTCAACCACCCAGCGCCAAGTTGTACCAACTGGATTGGTTCCATGGCGCCAGCAAAAGACACACTTGTTAGAGCATGATAAGGAAGGTGTTGTTTCCATGCATTGATGAGAAGCAATGCCATAGAAAGAATATTTGTAGCAAGACCCTCTACCTCGAAGGGCAGATTTAGTCCAGCGACAGATTTTGACGCCTGAATGAGATCCCACTATTGAGTAGCCTTGCTTGGTGAGAGCCGTGTAAGTGGGTGAATTTTTTGGCACCATTTCTTTGGTTATCGTCGTCGCAGGGGTCCGTGTTTTCTTGCTGTAGGTCGTGAAATCTACTTCGAGAGGTTCCGAGGGGTCAGTCTTGCCCAAGCCACGCCCAAGATCCTCTAAATCGTTCAAGACGTCTTTCTTTTGAATTTTTGTTTTTCGTTGGGCAACATTCCGTTCCTCGAATAGGACCTCTTCACCATCGTCCACGTCTTCCACATCACTTTCGACAGCATCCCCACTTCCAACAACCCCTTCCCCTAGACTTCCGGTTTCTGCTATATGGACCAACACTTCTTCAACCCCCTCTTTCCATTCCTGCAACCTTTCACCAGCATCTTTCTTTGAGTCTCCCATTCCCAGAGGAAAAGCTCTTTTTCCCGCAGTTAATCTTGACATCCATTTATCAATGTCTCTTGCTTGCGAGCAAAATCCTTCTTCCTCCGTGGGCCAGCCCTCCCGATCTCCAAATCCAAATACTGAATACCCCAATAACGGCGATAGAGGCGCGGTATCTATTCTGAAATCATTATGGGTTTCTTGTAGATGTTCAAGGAAATTATCGAGAACTGTGTCGATGTTGTATGTAGGTACTAGTATGAGGTAGAAGTATTGAGTTGCAGATTCTGACTTGGGAGGATTTATGAAGTAATCATCGTAATCAATATAGGAGAGATCGAGAATTTCAGGTTCGAGAAAGGTTGTAGACGTCGAGAGGTCTTGGGTATATTGTTGCAGGCTCTCGGTGAAAACTTTAGCAGTCTTTTCGGTAGTTCCTGTGAGCGATGAAAAGAAGACAAGAATTTGTATCTTCCCGTCACCAAGCCTGGAGCCATCTTCAGAAGATTTCTTCTTTAGACCTCCTACAATTCTTCGCGGCACTTTCTCTCCCAGTGTTTTCTTGCCCGCAGCTTCTATGGAAGATTTTTCCTTTTCGACAGGTAACCGTGGAGATGCTAGAAGAGGAGTCCCCGAGAGTCTTTCCCTGGGTATTTTAAGGTGCAAAATCGTCCGAATAATCATAAGCACTGTGAAGGTTGAGAGAATGATAGGAATTCGATAAAGGTGCCAGAATGCCACAATTTCTGTCTCGAGGTCAGCCTCACGTCGGTGCGATCATACATCTCTGCGAAAGGGGTAAGAATCGTACCTGTGATATCCAATAGCCATAAGAGCCTTGAGCTCCAAGCATTGTGGTCCATATTGAGAGGCGGGATGTGCTGGATTCTTGCTTCATCTTACTTCGCGATTTTGCTGTGGAGGGGACTGTGGGGCAGAGTACCCCTGCGGAAGCGGGCGCTAGCGGAACGCCTTGGGCTATTTAAGAGTTTCAAGGCCTGAGCTCAGCTCTCCAAACTTCCACATCTCGCAACCATCGCATTGGCAATCACAATCACAAGAATCACGGGTTCGATAGAGCCGAGGCGCTCCCTCCAAACACACCGTCAATGCCAAGTTTAACACGGTGTTTTACTGGTTCCCAATTCCTGAATCCTGAGTCGACACCATGAGACAGCTCGGACAAGTGTGCCCAGATTCTGAGGTCCCATGCCGGGGAATATCGCTATTGACGCTCCTCCCGAAGGAACCGTGTTTGCTCCCTCATCAAACACTGGTATCTCCAAGAAAACCCCAATTCAACGGCTAAGGGATCACTTATAACATGTTCTTCTAATCAGGATAAATGCCGGATTAAATTGGTATCCAGCCGTGTCGAACATCCCCCAGAATCCATAGTCAGCATTACTTGCACAATAAAAAGAATTACTCATCGTGATCCTGAATTAGCAGTCCATTCAGGAGTGCCTCCCAACTTCCGTGCATGCGCTAGCGTGGCACTCTGTCAATGGAAAGTCCATCCTTTAACACCAAGTTTCATAACCTCAGCTCAGCCAAAAATGCCACATTCACGCCCAACAATCGCTCCCGGCGTCGATAACCGACCGTGGTGTTGCAAGCGAGCAAAAGAACAGCTTTGATTCATTTCCCCTCATGCTCATTGAACAGTCTCAAGACTGTGGTGGGCACTGATCCAGAATGGCGGAACTCAATGCGCCTTGAAAGCTCGAGCTCAGCTCAACCCGCATTCAAGATATGAGGCTCCACGCGGACTGCCTTGTTTGTCTTGCCGGTTTCCAATTTACGTTTTGTCAACTAAATCGGGAATTCTGGACGCAGTGAGTAGCCTATGCTTTTTCTGTAGTTCCGATGACTTGCTTTCTGACGTGAGACATTTCTCTAGAGTTAAAAGTCAGGAGTACCTCTGCAGTAAGTACTACTCTGGGACTTTATTCAGCTTATATGGAAAGAGAGATACGAGATATAGGAGTCTATAGTGAGATTTGCCCAGGCTACTCGGTGAGTAGTAAGCCGCATCTTCGTGAATAGCAACATCACTCATCACTGACAGCCTATTTATTAGGTAGAAATGTTCTATGCCACAATGTATCCGCCACTGATCGTCTTCGCCATGCTGCACCAACACCACCACTGCATCCTGTCCCAAAGTCCGGCACTACCTACAACATCCCTCGACACCTTCACCCTCTTCCCGCTTCTTCCACCCGAACTCCGACTCAAAGTCTGGGAACTGATATCCCAAGAACGCCGAAGCGTAGAACTGAGCTGCACACCAACTACCGCCGAACTACCAAAAGGGCGTTGGTTCTCCCACAGTCCCCCACCTATCCTCTTCAGTATTTGCGGCGAGTCACGTGAATTTGCTCTCTCTCGATACTCAGTCCTCACCTTCTCAGAACATCAAATCGGCATTCCATGTTCCAGGAAAATATACATAAATTTCTCGAGCGAAGCTCTCTGGCTCTGTGGCGACCTACACGAGAAATGGGCACGAGATCTCTTGACGAAAAACCACCAATTGCAAGAAAATCTAAAGTACCTGGTTGTGAGTCAGCGGTTGTGGAAACTGATAAATTCGACGGAGTCTGGTCCGAGTTGGAATGGGGGGTATATTTGGCCTGGGGGTGAGAGGGTAGTTGACGATTTGAAGGTTTTGAAAGA